>RXPK01001368.1:0-194362 GCA_004143645.1 Protaetia brevitarsis | reverse complement strand
GCTCAGTGGTAGTTTTTTTTGGTTTTTTTTTTGTTTTTTTTCTTTCTATTCTCTATGGGCTTCCCTGATGAGTTCTTTTCCGTAGTTCTTGTGGTGAGTTATTACTTTTACTTCTTGAAATCCATTTTGTGTCCGGTGTCGTGCATGTGTTCTGCACCGCTGATTGCTCAGCCCTTCTTAATCTTGCGTCCCTCTCGTGTTCTTTTATTCTTATGTAGATGGCTCTTCCGTTGTCCGACGTAGCACTGTCCGCATTGGCATGTTATCTTGTTAGATACCTTCTGTGCGCCCCTTTGGGTATTCTATCCTTTGCGGTCGGTAGATACTGCTGGATCGACGTTTCTAGTCCCGAAGCGTACTTGTACGTTACGTTCTTTCAAAATCGACCTTACTTTTTCGGTGACTCCTGCTATGTAAGGTAAACACGCCATCCCTCTTCGTGGTTCTGATGTTGTCTCCAGTGTCCGTCTTCTAGTCTGTGTCATCATTCTTCTTTATTGCTTTCTCCATATGTTTCTTTTCACTGGTAAGATGTTGTTCGTCACTGATGCGTTTCGGCTCTGGATAGCAATGTTTGTATTAATGTCTCTTCTTCTGCATCGGATGATGGTGAGATTCTTGCATGCAGATATCTATCGGTCTGTGCGTCTTCTTTCTAAATATCTTCGTGCTGTAGCATTCCCTCTCTTTGTTTTCTTAACCATAACATCCAGGAAAGGGAGATTTCCATTTTGTTCTTTCTCCATGGTAACTTGATGGTGGGTGCTGTGAGTTTATGTGTTCCAAGAACTAGTTTAGTTTTTCTTCTCCGTCTTGCCATATTACAAAAGTATCGTCGACATATCGCAGCCAACACCTTGGGTTCATATCGCTGACTTAGGGCTTCCATTTTAAACAAGTTGGCTTATTACTGCTGTATAAAGGGCTTCCCATTGCTGTTCCGTTCTTCTGCTCGTAGTATTTTCCTTCATACAAAAAGTATGTCGTGGATAAGCACAGTTTCACTAATTCAATGATGTCTTCTTGTTGTCCAAGTTCTGGAAGTAAGTCAGTGCTTCCTCCGTGGGTATGTTATGAATAGCGATATAATGTCGAAATTACTAAAATGCTGCAGGTTCAGTCTTTAGCGTAGACAAGAATATCCACGAATTGTTTCGAATTCTTCACATACGTTGCAGTTTGTCCGGTATATGGCTTTAGTTAAGTTAGCTAAATATTTCGACAAATCGTAGGTCAGTGATCCAATGTTGCTTACAATCGGTCTTAATGGCACTCCTCTTTATGTATTTTGTATTCCATACAGCCGGGTGGTCTAGCGGCTCTTGTAGCAATCTGTTCTGCATCTCTTTAGGTATCGATGAAATCTTTATGCTCTCCCTTACTGTTTTTCTGATCTTCTCCGTTGGATCTTTTCTTATTTCCTTGTAGGTGTTCTCGTCTCAAGTGTTCATTCATCTTTTTTCCGGTAATCTTCTTTATTTAGTAGTACTGTTGCATTCCCTTTGTCTACTTTGAGGATAACGATGTCTTCTTCAGCTTTCAAATTTGTAAGTGCTGCCTCTTCTTCCCTGGATAGTTGCGTTTCGGTGGCTTTGCTTTCTTCAATCTCTGCTTACTTCTTGTCGCACTTCTTCTGCTTCGATGTTCGGAATTCCTTTGATCGCTGTTTCTACCTCCGTGATGATTTCCTCTGTTGGTACTCTTTTGGGTGCAATGACGTAGTTCATCCCTAAGTTTCGTCTGCAGATAGTAGCTTCGTTGATAAATTAATCACAACGTTCTTCATTGTACCAGTTACGCTTGATCTTCTTTTCTTCCATCCTTGCAAACTTCTTTCACTTGTGTTGTTCTGGAATTTCCTCGAACTCGTTTTCTGCCGCTTCCCAGGTTATGCGATCGATAAGGCCCCAATCTTCTTTTGACATCTTTTGCTTAATGTCAAATGTAGCTCCATGATCATCTTGGAAATCAGATGTAGCTCCGTATACCACAGTTATCCTTTATCGTAAATATTACGTGACCATCCCCTATTAAATCTACTTTCAAATTGTATATGTTACTATAACGAAATTAAATTCACTTTGAAGTAATATAATGGAACTTGAAAGTAATTGAATTCACTTTCAAGTTCAGTGTGTAATTTTTAGCTTCTTTATAACCGTCAAGTTACATAACTAATGATTGACTTATATAGCGACGCCACAATACTAGTGCAACATGCTTCAAATTCAATTTTAAATTTCTTTCTTGAGACGGCACTCATCTTATAGAGCGACCAATTTATAATAAAACGTACGTAAAAATATTTAGTACCTACTAGAGTTTAATGGACGAGATAGAAACCTATACTTCGTTTACAGATGCCGTATAAAAGTAAGATATTGTTGTAAGTAACAATAGGAAATGTAGTTTTTTTTTTTTTTATTAAAAGTTTTCATTTTGTTATATTTTGATAAACCAGAGAAATTACTACACAGGATTCAAAATGATTGTCAATTCCGTCTATAAGGTAACAGGTGTATGATATGCCGCGTGTTTGTAATGAAGGTTTGAACTAAGTCAGTGTTGAACACAGAAAGTAACGATCTGTCATAAATAAGGAAAGTAACCTATATTTGAACTCGCATTATATAACGACTAGTGGATTGGTGTTTCTTGTAAAAATGAAATGTAATTATTTGGCCTTTATCTGAATTTATGATTTTACATTCAGCACTACTGGTGTTTTAACTATATTTATTTACTTTAATTTATACATACAATTAGTTATAATTATTAAGTGACAAAACTGATCTCTCAGTTCTTCTATGGTATGCATGCGTTTGTATAGATATATTTGTTAGATAGCGAACACGAAGTAATCTTATGGGGTTAGATAGGGCGATCTTGGTGGCCATTCTTTGTGCTCTACACAACTGTCAGCAAAAACTGTTGAAGATATTGCAGGTTTGTCGAGCAGTATGTGCTGGAGCATTATCGTGCTTGAAATAACCTGGCTTCAAGCTCTTTTTCTTGTAACGCTGCAATCAACAATTTCCAACATTATGTAACGTTGGGCTGTTACAGTTTTCGAAGAATTGGCACTTATTATTCGTTGCCTGGACATAGATAACCAAACTCCAACTTTTACGGGGTTGCAATTGCGTTTCTCGAAATTCGTTGGTTTTTCTGCAGACCAGATACAATAGTTTTGTATTGATATATAGTTCTGTTAGATAAAACGGGTTTTATCCGAGAAAAATGATTTGTTTAGCAAGTTATCGTCCCTTAAATTTGTTATTAAACCCATAACAATATTCCAATCGCCTATTGTGATTAATGTTAATATTCTCGTACGTAGAAACTTTATAGGATGAAATGTACTTTCTTCTTGACAGCTTCGTTGCGCTGAAGTTGTATGATAAGCCTATAAAATTATTATATATAAACTATTTCATTAATGTAATATTGATTTTTTTACTTGTTGCGTTAGCTATTACCACAGATAAATTCCTTATTTTTCTTACAGTATTCAGAAATACTATTGTTGCGTGATATTAGATGTAATCTATAAACGATTTGAGAAAAATTATAAGATAAATAATCGAAATACTACAACGGACACGCCGCAATTGTCGCTAATGTCAGGAAATTCATTAATGTATGAATTTGTATATGTACTTGCTCATTAATTTGTAATAAGTTTAGATCATTTTCCGAAACAGTTTTTTTATTACGACCATCTTTGAATCTCGAAGTACTTTGTTGTAAAAAAATTTTCAGGTTTTAACTTTTTTTCTAACTTAAACTGTTGAATGACCAATATACAGTAGATGTCTCTTTAGGTATGCGGGACCAATTTTAGAAATCGACATTTTCCTATGCAGTTCGTCAAAATTCACAAGACGCAGGAGAGGATTCACTAGAGGTTACTTCTGGCGTTGAAATTTGGCGGAGTTCCGTCTATCAATAACCTAAATGCGATCTACAACTTTCAGGTAAGTTTTACGGTTTTGAAAATGGACAGATATAATAATAAAAATTACGCAGACGAAAAGGTTTATTTAAAAATATAAACAGTATCAAATTAATAATAATTACATTTCATTATCTAGTTTTTAAATAACAATAGCTTTCTCTTCTTAAATGTAACTTAATCCACTATAGTTATAATAATACATTATTTTTTGTTTTTACAAAAGGATAGTACATCTTTAGGTTGGAGTCTTTCTATTACATATTTAAAACTTAATACTGACGTTTAAAAATTAATAGAATTAAATATTCACCTTAAACGAACAAATAATTCAAATTATTGAAAGTGCAGCCATATCATAACATTTTTGCTGGTATACAAGTGTTTCTAAGCACGATACAAGCTTGCGTAAAAGCACAATACAAGTTTTCAATTTAATGTTGCACGCAAACCCTAGTTAGGATGTAAGTAAAACTCATTTGTTTCAGATTTAGACATTAAAAACAGTAAATGACATGAATGGGGAATTTGGATTATTGTTCTCTATTATTGTGTTATGTATTGATACATGCCAATACAAAAAATTGAAGTTACGTCACTTATTCATCATCTTTTGACTGCTTACCATTTTTTTTTGATTGACAATCTATTCAAATCATCATGTACATAAGTAAGTGGTTCTATTTACGATTTATAGATTGCGCTGCATTTAATAGTACCTTTTGTATGAATAAAACAAAAGACGTTTAATTTAATAAATTTCTAAATATTTAAACGGATTTTTTACTTCGAATTTGCCGTATTGCATGAATATTTAAAGGCTTTATACAAATAAACAAGAAAGTTTTTGAATAGTTCTACAAAGCATACGTAATTACAAAGCTAAATTAATTGATGTAAATACTAACAACTTGACATTTAACCGCATTGTCCAAATGTTTAAACATAACTTATGTTTTGACAATTCACTTTTCACGTTTTGATAAATAATGACATTTAATTTATTAAATCTTAATAGGGCTTTACGTTTTAGTAGATACATCAAAACACTTCTTATAATGATAGTCCCAAATAAATTAATTTCTTTTTTTTGATTTTATTACAAGGTCAGATTGATGACGTCAAACAGCCTGATTGGCTGATGATAATTAAATTGATACATGACATTTTTGACTGCGCTTGTTAATTGCTCTCTTTTGGCAAATGCATGAACATACCTAAATTCAGGAATAGTGCTTTTTCGCATTCTAATTTTTGGCAAATAAATTATTTAGAGCTTTATTTAGATTTTAATAGTACCACACTACTGCTGAAAAACTTTGAACTAAGAAGATATATTTAACACAGTCAAATTATTTTACTAACGCATTATTTTTAGAATTAGATATGTTCAAGTTGGTTGGTGGATCAAGATGACGGTTTTCAAACTAAGTGACAGCTAATCATTTAATTACTTTTTGTTATTAGACCTGCAAAACAATTTTCATAATTTCTATTGGCCAAATAATACTGCTATATAATTGTTTCAAAGTTTGATATAAATAAAAGGTTTTGGCATGTTTTACCAATATTTGCTTATAGGCTGATTTATGAATGACAATCGCCCAAATTATCACATTTGACCGGTGCTATCTTCAAATGCTTAAACATAACCTAAATTTTGACAACTCTGTTTCACATTTTAATATTTTAAACTTATCTATTAATTATCCTTTTTACACTTATTTAGCATTTAATACCATAGTTGCTGCATGTATATTCCAAAATAAGAAGAAAAAGCTCCTTATTTTGCGATTAAATTTAATTATGACATGTCAAATTCATAAACAGCATTTAGCCATACTTCAAATACTTAAACATAACCTACATTTTGACGAATCACTTTTCGCACTTTTGATATTTACAAATAATAACATCAGACTGTTACTTAGTTTTGAGGCATTATAAAACTGCTTTATGAATATTCCAAAATGAAGAAAGCACTAGATTTTGCATCAGTTTATTTAAGGCGTTTACGATTACAAAGCCGATTAGATGACGTTGCAAAACTGATGAAAGTGTTTTTAATCGTTCTTTTAGCGGATGGTATTAAAATGAAGAAGTTTTAATAGTTAGGGTTATTTGACATTTGCCAATAATAACTGCTATATGACTATTTCAAAGTTTGATGTAAATAACCAAAAAAAAAAGTGAAATAAGAAGTTTTGCATTGTTTTACCAAATAGTTTGCGATACAAAGCTGATATTAAACCGACAATAAGTGGTATTTAACCGCATTTGGTCATGTTTTCTTAAATGCTTAAACATAACCTAAATTTTGACAACTAGATTTTCACATTTTGACATTTGCAAATAATACTAACTATTTGACTTTTAATCGCTACATAATTGCTGTATGAATATTCCAAAATAAGAAAAGAAAAAATGCTACATTATTTTGCGATGGCATTTTACCGTTAAATGACATGTCAATTTGATAAATCAAATTTTAATCGCATTTAGTCATTCTATATTCAAATACTTAAACATAAACTATGTTTTGACAATTCACTTTTCACACTTTGACATTTGCAAATAGTAACATCATTTAGAATTTTATTTAGCTTTTAAGAATTACAAAACTGCTTTATGAATATTCAAAAATGAAAAAGCAAAGAGATTTTGCGTTTATTACAAAGCTGAACAGATGACGTCAAATTGATTAGTGTCGTTAATGCCTTTTACTTTTTACCGAATAGTATTAAAATGAACACGTTTTGATAGTTACTCCACATTTTCCAATAATTACTACAAGGTTTGGTACTAGCAAAGATCGGCTTTACTTACTATTTTATTTTTTCTTACTTTATTAGCTGTATTTGCAATTTCGAATTCGACTTGTCAAACTTTGTTGTTGACATTTTACAGCTCTCTTTCCTAAAATTTGAACATTATAATTTCTCAAAATATACTTTAGGTTTTGATATTCTTTATTAATAATTAATAAAGAATATCAAAACCTAAAGCATATTTAAATATTCCAAGATAATGCTATTGATAGCATTATCTTGGAACATTTATTTATGTAGGCGTAATTTTACAAATTTCTAATGATTACCATTAATATACCCATATTTTGTTGTGTATCAATATGTAATAGAAAGACCTCTTTTTTGCTTTTATTATTCGTTTTACTTTCATATATTAACATATATACATAGAATAATAATATATTGAATTATAATTAAAAACAAAAATTTGTAAAAAAAAAAATAATACACAACAAAGATAGATGGTAATATAGGTACACTGGGTATTTTAATTAAATGTTGTTCTTTTTTTTTTTGTTGTCGCTTCGCTATTTGTCAGGATAAACCTTGGGTATTCGGACATCTGATCCAGCTACAACGGAGACTGGGCAAGGACAATTTTCCACTGATCGAACAGACTTTCTATCCTGACCACCACGATATGGTAAGTCCCTAGTGTGTAGGCTTCTTCCTCAGACACTTGGTTAGTGATGCGCTCTTCGACCATCTGCAGACGTTACTGGGCGACGGGAGACAAATACCCTGAAGAGAGAAATAAAATAAAATAATTTTTATAATGAAAAAAAAAAAAAAAAAAAAAAGTGAAATTTAACCTCAAATAATAGCTTTTTTGTCTTTTGCATTACAATGTATGGACATGTGTTCTATTATAGGGTATCTACGTCAGTAGACATGTTAGGCCAATTCTAGCGCAAAATCAAATAAGATTTATATAGTTACAAATTTCAAGTTCAAAAAGGATATCTAGCCTAAAATACATGGATATATATGGGAAAAAAAAACGCGAACAAGGAAATTGGTTTTATTCAAGCAACACGCGATAGTTCAATTTAGTAATGAGACCAAATTAGAGCTGGGGAATTAGGACTTTGCGCCGTTTTATTCGATCGTTTAAATTCGATTTGGAACTTTTGAAACAAGGGAAAATGGATTACCGAGGGCTAACCGGTTTAAATAATTGAATTATTCGCGAGACCATCGGGTCCCAGCGTTGCTAACGATATCCTAGATTGGGTGCGACCTTTGCAGTTTGATTATCCTCGAAAGTTTCGAAAAAAAAGGAATTACGAGAAGGTGGAAGTTGCAAACGGATTTATTCCACTTCTACCTGTTTTTTTTTTATATGAAATAAGCTTTTTGCTTCCACTTTTTTTGCAATAGAAATATAGGAGATCCTGATTAAGGTAAAGTATTTATAAATATATGAAGCACACGAGCAATCAATAAGCTGACAATTCTATAATTATAATCCAATTCTTATTTGGAGTTTGGCTTGTTTAAACAACTAAAAGAATGTATTTCTTATTAATTGCAGATCATATTTTTGTTGTAATTATTTACTTTTAGCATACAATATAAACCAGCGATGGGCAGATAGTAATTTTGGTTGTTCACCTTATTTATTTAATTTATCAAATTTCAGTAATAATCCACATTTTAAGATATTTCTCTATCTCACACCAGTGTGACTCATTATAATTATAATACAAGAAATAATAATAAATTAACTTTTGCTAAACCAAACCATTCATTTTATTTGAAATCTCCTTGTATAGCAGGTGCAAGTATTTTTAACAGGCTTCCGGTGGATGTGAGAGAATCCAAAACTATAGCAGATTTTAAACGAAAACTTAAAACATTATTAATTTTAAAGTGTCCATATAATCTTAAAGAATTCGAAGCATGCCTGATACTCTGAGATACATGGTTTTTTGTGCACATAGTTTTATTGTTAACAGTTTTTGTGTATTTTATGTATTTTTAGTATTGTTATTTTTATTTCTTTATTAACCGTTGTATTGACCATCACCGTTTTTATGACTTGCCCTATCTATACGTTATTTATTGTAGCCTAAAGGGTCAATAAAGTTATTATTATTATATAAGAATATATTGAAATATGTAGGTGATAAAGTAGTAAAAAAGTTTATTGATAATTTGTCCAAATTCGATAAATGGTAAATTTTAAAATACAAAAATTTTAAAATACCCAACCTCAAATAGGTTTAATTTAAGAATAAATGTTTTGATCCAGCTGAGTCATCTTCAGGGCTATGTTAAAAAATAAATGAGTTATTGTTGGGCTATTTCCATCGTTTGTAGGATTTTGATGATCCGACGTTTCAGCAGTTCGTTTACTGCCGTCATCAGGGTTTCAAGAACTCAAGTATTCATCTATCGTCAACAATCTCTCGTCATGAGTTAGAAAATAAAGCTATAACAGGGTATAAAAATGTAAAACATATAAATAAACACAAGACTTTTTAAAAATCTTTAAATTTCGATTTAAATTAAAATTGTCTAAATTGTTTTAAATATACTATTTATTTTCATAATTTTAAATTTAAATCTGTTTTAAATTAAAAAAAGGAAAAAAAAAACTTATTATTTATTTTAGATTTTTATACTCTGTTATATATAGTCTTATTTTTTAACATAGCTCTGAAGATGATCCAGCTGGGTTGACACATGTAAGCCGCCTAAATGAAACCTATTTGAAGATTGAGTACTATTCTTTTTGTATCTTAAAACAAAATAGTTTAAATCGAACGCAATTAATATCCATCTGTTTCTTTCGTGGTGCTAGGGGAAATCAAAAAGATAACCTCAATTCATCAATAAAACTGTATTTATTGTGACCTTTCATCGAAATTCACTTTAGCTTTTTCAAACTATATTAATTGTAATTTAAAATATATTTCCTCTGCATAATTGAAGATACGAGTGAATGAAGGTGCTATGTCGCATTTTAAAAATTGTCTTTTTTGCATGAATCAAGGTGTTTTGTACCCATCTTTCACATAGCACAATCCAAAATTCCAGAAATTCCAGAACACTCGAGTCTTGTGAATGTATGAAGGAGTTATGTTATACTACTTTTGAGAAAAATTACATAAAAAAACTTAATTTCTGAAAAAGTTTGATTTTGTAACATAACACCTTCATCCATTCGTGTCTTCAATTGTTTTAAGTAATTTCATATGTTCATAAATTCAAAATAATTTGCGTTTTATATCTCTTTAAAACTGTGAGACATTGATATTTAACGCTGAATTATATTAAACAGGGTATTTCTATCGTATGTTCATTAAAAGTTTAATGATCGTTCTATTATTTACTTATATTTGAGATTTTCCACAGTATGTTCGATTGGAACTATAAATGCAATATCTTACCAAATTCTACTTCGGTTACGGAAGGATGTCAAATTCTTATTTTAATAGAATGATATATTTTTTATTCTTTTTGATTCTACACTATAAAAAGTCAGTGCATTAGCTATCCCTAAGCTACATGTGCCGTTTTTGAGTTATTTATTTTTTTAGTCATAAGCATGCATCATTGAGAAAATTAAATTCGTTAATACTGCAGTGAGACTCCAAATTGCTATGTTAGAATGTAGATATATCTAGAAATGTAGCAAGCACACTTTACATTCAAATACAGTGTTCAAACTCAGAACAAAGTGACATAGTTTCATGCAAAAACTATTTTTTTAAAAAGAACAGCTGTAATTTAATTCGAATAGAAGTAAATTCATCCTCCATCACTTTAATGAGCAATTCCTATCCTTCTTTAATAATTTTGAAATATGACGACTTTTGTAAACACTAGATCCTGTCTTTGCGTGTTTGTAGCTGCTCTGGTGGATTATGTAAATTCATGACTAACAAAAGTGCTTATGTATATCTGGTAATTACCTTTCGTCAACCATATTAATAGAAATGACTTTCAACGAATCTGTATGGTTATTCAAAAATAAGACATGAATTTGACGTGAATCCATTTCAGAGCCAGTACAAATATTAAAGATAGGGCTACTTAGTCTGTTTAACAAAAAGTCGCTCTATCTCAAATTATTAAAGATAGTATAGGAATCCTCAATAAAGTGAAGAGGATGATATGTATTCCTAAGTCCAATTAAAATACAGGTGTGCTATTAAAAAAAAAGAGTGTTCTGCATTGAAAATATGTACTTTGTCCTCAGTTTTGAATACCAGTATGTTAGAATGTAAGTGTGCTTACCGTTCTTAGAGTTATCTACAGCCATACAAGGATTGGAGCTCTCTGCAGTATAACGAGATATTAATTTCTCATATGCAAGATTATGACAAAAAAAAAAAAACTTAAATAACTCAAAAACGGCAACATTAGCTATAGGAATAGCTATGAAACTGGCTATTAATAGTGTAGAATCCAAATGAATAAAAAATGATATCATCTATGTAACGAAACAAGTGACATCCATTGGTCACCAATGATATTTTGGTAGGTATTTTGCATTATAGTTCAATCGAACGATATTGGTACAGAATCTAAAAATAAGTAATAAGAAACATCATAAGCTTTTAATAACAGTTACGTGAATACCCTGTATAATTAATATAATTTGAAAAAACCATGAAAGGCACTTTGACGAAACACCAAATAAATATTTTTCTATTGTCGAACTACATTAAAATAAGAACGTAGAGGGTATTAAAGTTATAATGAGATTGATTGATCTAGTAGCCAGCCTTGAGACCATATAAACACTGCCGAAAATCGGATGGAAGAAGCCAATACCAACTCATAAGTATTCACGTCAACAATCCAGTCTAGCCAAACAACAAAAATTAGTGATAACTGATTATTGCCTAACACAAGGAAAGAACTAGAATTATCTTTGGCCCAATTTCCTTAGAAAATCACTTAACTTCTTTCTCATAGCAATCATAAACGACGACTTTATTCGACATCCATCGTCTGGACCGCACAATTGTGACAGTCGCATCTGCCTTACACCATGCTGTACATCATCTCATCCTTTCCTCTGCTTTTACTGAGCCGGACACGTCGTATATCGCAAAGTTGATCTTGGCTCCGATGTTACACCCTAACGGAAAGACGTACATCTTGCCGACATCAGTGGGATTCGCAAAGCGATCCCGTCCGAGTCAGGAGTCGACCAGATTCAGGCACTTCTGCCTTTCGGAATCTTGTATATCTTACGTAGCCTGCTTTGTAGATCTTGTCGTCTTTGTAGACGGGTTGCCGTTTATCCTGCAGAATCACTGAAACAATCGATTTTACGATTTATTTATTGTTTTTAACAGATAAGATTAATTAGCTATTTAGATTACTTGGAAAAATCTTTTAAGTTTTTTTTTTTTATATAAACGCGCTCAATATCAAAGGACTGGAAATAACACACAATATATGCCATCTGTGATACAATCGATTTAAAACAATAAAGCTATCGGCAAAGATAAAATACATAAAGCTTTATTTTATTTGTATGCCAGTGGAAAACTGAAAACATGGTTATAAATTTATATCTAGTAAGTACCTATAATTAAGGAATTACTTTTAAAATGCGACCCAAGTCAACAAATTCTCAACAGAGTAAATGCAGTGGTTAAGCAAAAAAGTTTCAGTGAAACCTTAAATGGTGTATGTTAGCAAATGTTATTCAGGGTGTCAAATATGAGGTAAATATAATAATTAGCACTGAATCATATACAATCAAAAGTCTTAATGCACGGGGTCTATCTGTAACATAACGAGAAAAAAATATTTTATAATGCCGTGGGCTAGAGCGCACCTGGCCCAATCTAAATGCTTCCCCGAGTATACCCACATACCACTATCATCCAGCTTAGCTGTTGGTTTTGTGGATCGCGTTGAGTGAAGACACTTCGAACTTTATTAAATCTCCACGTCTCGAAAAACGATCTTTTCAGACCATATGAATTTCATAAAAAGAAATCAAGACTTGAGCATCGGCAAAAGCCGGGAATGTATGATCTTTTCGCCGATATCATAAAAAGGCGTGTTTGCAAAATTTCTGTATTACATTTATCTGTGTAATTCGATTCAATTCATTTTGCGTTATATGATTAAATAAATCAAAAGAATACTCAGATTCATGTGGTACCGTTATTCAAATAACTCTCGTCGACAAAGCAAAGTAAATATTTAGTTTTTGTAAACTGAAGTCAACATCCGGAGAACTCGAACGTTTATCATATATTAAAAAAATACTTCGTAAGACTACTAGTGCTCTTAACAAAAGAATGTTATTTTATAAAAGAAATTTAAATGCTCAGTTTTGATTTTTTACAAGGGCTTTTATTTATTCAGGAATGATGTAATGAACTTACGCACACTATTAAGAATATATAATGAGTGCAAAGGATTTATTATAATACACGTTTAGCGGAATGCTTACATGACGTTTCCGCATCAGGCCCGACTAAAAGAATTTTTTGCTTTAAATTTACTTTTTTTTTATTCTTAATGATGAAATCCGGTTTCGGATGGGTTTGTGCTATATGTCGGTAGTTACACCCAAGCAAATTTACTTTTTTTGGATACCCTGTATACTTATACAGATGTATGCTAGAACCCTTTAACGATTGCAAAATAAAAATTCCGTATTTGTTTTAGTAGATGATTGAAAAGATATAATATACAAACAAGGGAAAAACCCTCATTAATAAATACGGCTGTAAATGCGCATCGAACAATATTATACTAATACAAGATTATAGGAATTCAATATAAATATACTTTTTATAGGTACATCGATAGAGCCATGTCGTCTCATTTAAAATAAAATGCGTTCGGCAAGAATACACTCCCTAGATGGTAGTAGTTAAAGTCTATTCAATGTATTGTTAGGCCATACAAAAACAATTGCAACGGTAGATTCTTCATTTTGATGGTATCATCTACATCTTAACGATGTGAGTTGGGTGAACGCATCGGGAATTTTGCTTTCTTTTAACAGTTAATGGAATTATGCAATATCGTTACAATAATATAAAATTAAACAGTCTTTATTTAAATAAAATTATACGCTGTCTGGAAAGCACTAATGGGAAGCCACTTCTTATACACGTACACTGCAAAGAAGTTGTCTATCTACAGGGAAATACAACCGCTTGAAAACATATTTCAAACACGAATGACATGACGATATAATATATTCTATATATAGGATAAAAAAAAAAAGTTTATTCACCAGACGTTCGCTAAATTTGGAATTAAGAAGTAAGTATCTCAAGTAATAAAGAAATAATTTCTAGATGACAGAAAAGAACGACAAAGTTATTACGTGCACCGACTTCTGAGTGCAAATTTTAACTGAAATTATGAAATATCAGCAAAGAGAGTAATAGGTGTACATAAAATTTATACGATTTTGGCGATTCGATTCTATTTTGTTTGCAACTTCCAGTTTACGGTTCGTGTTCAAAATTGCCCCAATCTATCTACAACTTTTAATAAAATAGTTATCAGTTGTATCTTTTGCCAATAGTTATTCCGTTACACGAGGACAAAACATCAATATACAAGTTCCTAAATATCATGTATAAGAAGGGGTATTATTGGTTTATTTTGTGCCTAAATCATATAAACTAGGGTCTGAAACACTCGTTACCAATTCTGCAGGGTGTTGAAATTTAAGATTTTTTCACTTTTTACTGTATAGCTGCCTACGAATTTTTGAGATATTTTGCTCAAATTTGGAAGGTAGGTACGGCTGTAACGCCTGCATCATTAGCCATGCCAAATGATGATGTAAATCTACAGGGTAATAATTTTTTCGGGTCATGCCTCTTTTCCCCCTGAACTTTTTTTGCGATGCAGCACTGCTAGATTCTAAATACGCAATAAATTTTCTGTCTTGTTTAAAACTTTTTGATCTCTTGTATTTTTTTTCTTATCTCTGACCGTTATCGAGAAAAAAAAAAATAAAACATTTTCTGTAATCGCCAGAGAAATTAAATTTTTAAAAATGTCTAGCAGCCTCTGGCTTTATTCAGATAATCACTTGGGTTTATTAATTTTAAGAGTTAAGGTGCTACTACCTGTTAAAAAATAGGATGATCGCGTTTTCGTAGCATTGTTTTATTACAATACAAAGTAACATCAACTAAGAACAATAAAAACCCAATTAATAAACAATGACAAAGAAACTATGCTACAACAATTGTTGAAAGTGTCCTCCTCCAACCCTTATACAGCGTCCGCTCTTCTTCTCATTGATGCTCGCACTCTCTCAATACTCCTGGAGTATTTCTTATCGTTTCAAATCCATCGATTATTCGATTTCGTAAGTCATCAACAGTATTCACAGGTGTTGTATACACTAGAGATTTGAGATGTCCCACAGGAAAAAATCTATACTATTTTAAGTCAGGACCTAGGGGCCAAGGCTGAGGTCCACCTCGTCCTATCCACCTATTCTCATATACTTCATTTAAATAATCCCGACCAAAATAGAAAATGTGATGGGGCGCCATCGTGCATATACACATTTGATTTTTAAGTAAAAGGGGCAAGTCTTCAAGTAATAAAGGCAATTCATTCTGCAAAACAGCTGTATGACTGACCAGTAAGTCGACCAGGCAAAAAACAAGGACCAATCAAATTTATCTCAATTATACCACCCCCTACATTTAATGAGAATGTTCTTGAAAATACGTTTGTACAATTTCATGTGGATTTTCATCTGCTGTGGAAATTCATAATTGAAGTCCTTGAAAAATTCGCTTCATCGGTAAAAAGGATTTTACAATTAAAAATGCGGTCTGCTGCTAGCTTATTAAGGTACCATTGGCAGAAATCAATCCTTAAGGGAAGTCTCGGGAAGAAGAGCCTGCACTCTTTGAATGTGGTAAGGGTAAAGCAGGAAACACGTAGAATA
Organism: Protaetia brevitarsis; assembly: GCA_004143645.1. Lineage (NCBI taxonomy): Eukaryota > Metazoa > Arthropoda > Insecta > Coleoptera > Scarabaeidae > Protaetia > Protaetia brevitarsis. The sequence continues at coordinate 178,683 of RXPK01001368.1, read as the reverse complement.
CGCCAAACAACTTGATGACTATATTTAAATGTTCACTGATTTTTCTGGTGCTGGTGCGAGGATGTCTGTCTATTTCATTCAGAACAGCCTCTTCGATCTGTGGTGTTCTAACAGTACGTGGTTTACCTGCATCATTAGTATTCTTTTTAAAAGTTCTAGTTTCTCCAAGACGCTTATGAATATTTGAAAATATTCGATGATCGGGTATCATCGGGCGCTCCATGTACAGACGCCTGGCTTCTCTTGCATTTCCATTCGCAAGGCCGTAAATAAAATGCATGTCAGCCATTTCAGAATTAGTAAAATTTGGCATATTTACACAATTATAACGAGTATTTAAAGACTTTTACACCTTACAGTTTGCAATTTAAAACTTTACTTATACAGACACAAGTTACGATTTCTAATGTCAGTTGTCAAATTAATAAACTCAAGTGATTATCTGAATAAAGCCAGAGCCTGTTAGACCATTTTAAAAATTTAATTTTCTCTGGCGAATTACAGAAAATTGTTTTTCTATTTTTTTTTCTCGATAACGGTCAGAGATAAGAAAAAAATACAAGAGATCAAAAAGTTTCTAAATAAGACAGAAAATTTATTGCGTATTTTAGAATCTAGCAGTGGCGCATCGCAAAAAAAGTTCAGGGTGAGAAAAGAGGGCATGACCCCGAAAAAATTATTACCCTGTAGATTTACATCATCATTTGGCATGGCTAATGATGCAGGCCTTATAGCGTAACCTACCTTCCAAATTTGAGCAAAATATCTCAAAAACTGTAGGAGCTATACAGTAAAAAGTGAAAAAATCTTGAAATTTCAACACCCTGCAGATTGGTAACGAAGCGTTTGCAGACCTATGTTTATATGAAATTTTAGGCACAAAATAAACCAAATAATTACCCCCTTCCTTATGTACATGATATTTAGGAACACCCTGTATATGTAACATACATAAATATTGTATGCAATGTGTTTGGCGGAATGGTAAATAAATGAGAATAACCGTATTATGGATTTTACAAAAAAAAGCCTATAAAGGTATATAAAATCGAAGTCAGTGTTTTTTTTTTAGAAACGTACCATGCTTTCAAATACTCTCCTGATTAGAGTAGGCTATGGTTTTTACTTATAAATTAGGGAGAAAAAGTATTTTTAAATATATCAAACACTAAAAATTATAAGGACTTCAAAGTACTTTAGATGAAAACATAAACTTAAAAAAAAATGTTCTAAATTAATACATCAAAAACGTTGTGTGTGTGGTGGTTTCAAAGGAATGTCAAAATTCCCTTACAATTAGATTTAAGTGTTTTGGTATAAAACGTATTCATTTCTTCTTTCTGCTTAGATCTTTATATTTTGCCCGTCTGTATAGCTAAAAATATTTATTTGACGCAAAAAAAAAACAATGAGAAAATATTATCTACGTGCGCAATCATTCTCCTGAATGTAGCTACCCGCTGAGCTGCTGCTAGATGGCGTTCATAAAACTGGTAGGATGTTGTAAATTTTATTGGTTGTAATTCCCGCCGGTTTTACGATGTACACACACGGGACAAATTTCACCCGGTAAATGGGCTTTATTTGTGCTGAATTCCGGTAAAATATACGCCTTACAAATGTGCAATAATGAAATGTCAAAAATTTGTTACTAATTTTGTGGTTAATGTAGGTATTTTGAGTAGTAATAGTATTGGCTATAAAAGATTAATGTTTAATTATTTATCTTTTAGTTTCTTGTGAAGAGATCTGTTATGAGAGCTGACTAGTACAGAAATCTTTACTTATTGCGTGTTCGTCTGGGAGTGTTTGACACAGTTAGATGCTTATATGTGTCCGAAAAGTTGAACAAATTAGGTTTTCGTGGTATTTTAAATCAATAGAGAGATAATCGTAAAACATAATAATGTAAAGCCTGAACCATACTCGGTCAATGTAGGTACACCGCAAGGTAGTGTAATGGGACCTTTGATTTTTTTTTATTATTTATTAATGATCTCCCACATTATATCTCTGAAGAGATTTTTTGTATGCTGACGACGCTTGCATTGTCGTAAGTAGTGACAACAAGTTTGATATTTTTGAAAAAAGTTGATACAGTTTTGAGTGAATTTGAGAGATGGTGTTGTGCTAATAAATTAATGATAAATCATGGAAAAACAGTCTTTGTTGAATTTTTTGATAAATATAAATGTTTCTCTGAATTTAATTTTTCTTTTAATGACGAAAAAATAATATCCTTCTCAACTTGTAAATTTTTAGGTATTATTTTGGATAGTAATTTAGCGTGGGACGATCAAATAGAGAGCATTTGTGTTAGGCTTCAAAAAGCCTATTACGTTATTAGTTCACCCAAATCTGTCTTGGATATTAAGTCATTAATTGATATTTATTACGCATTTGTGTATTCTGCTTTGACTTATGGGACTATTGTTTGGGGCCAGGCAGGTACAATAACACGTGTGTTTGTCATGCAAACACGAATCTTACTACTGCTGTTTGATCTACCTTTTAATAGTTCGTGCAGAACAACTTTTAGAACACATGGGATTTTGAGCATAACTTCTATCTATATCTATAAACTTTTGATTCACTTGCATATCAATATTGGAAAGTTATCGACTTTTGCTAGCGTTCCTGGGCACCGCACCCGACATAGGAATAATATTGTTTTAAACAGATATTGCCACTCTTTCTATAGAAAATCGCCAATGTTTGCAGGTTCATATCTGTATAACAAGTTAAAAACCTGATATCAGAAACTTGACCTTAAATGAATTCAAACGAAAATTAAAATTCATGTTAATTTAGAGATGTTTTATGGTCTGAATGAATTTGAAATCTATTTGAATAACATCTAGATATTGACATGTATTTGTGGGAATTCGCTTCGCTTGCGCCTTTTGCGTCGCCATATCATTTTTTCTTTACTGTTTGTTAAATTTGTTATATTGTGCGTTGTGTTTTATTATTGTATGTGTTCATATTTACTTTTTTACTTTTTTATTAACATTACGATTATTAATTATACACTAAATATTTGACGACGCCTATGTCACATGTTGGTGATTTTTCGGCGAATAAAGTATCTATCTATCTATCTATCTATCTATTGAGGTTTGCGAGGACTACCATTTGCTTTCCTTGTCTGACACCGCTGGGACCAGGTAATTGATTATATATAATATAGATATACCAACAGCCACTTTATCAAAATAATCAATTAAAGTATCACTAGATGTCGCCTATATCTACATATTCAAATTAAATTTTTCGTCAAAGTTATTTTAGCATTTATGAAAACTTAACTACATAGGCGTACTCTAGCGGAGAGTAGCACATTCATTGAATTTACAACTTGTATATCCACGGAACAAAAAACAAAGGTGGTTTTTTGGGTGTCTAAATCTGGATACGCAAAAAGTAATAAACAGATGTTAAAAATGTGATATATGCCGGTAAATATATCGAGTATAAATTGTGTTACTACTAATAATTTTAAATCAAAATTTATATGTCTTAACCTTATTGCGCAAATAGAGATCATTTATGATGGAGCTTTTATTAGTGGTTTTAGGAGAAAAAGTTCTGAATAAAAGTTGAAGTACTAATTATTTTACATAACTTTTATAAATAAATATAATATAATAAATGTATAACATAATAAAATAAAAGAAAAAGAAGAAAGGAATATATATCATACAGTGATCGGTAGAACGTGGGCATCATATGTGAAATTTGTTTGTCTTTGAATTTAGTAAATCTTTCCTCTTACAAATTGCCTCTACATGTCTAGAAACTAAAATAACCCTCATCAAATCTGCCTAAAATTTAATTGTATACGAGGGAAGGTCAAAAATATGAAACTACGCTAAGAGTAAAGTATCTCATTTTTTGGGTTTAGAAGATTCTTTTATTAGAAAATGTTGTTTCAAATTTAACGCTATGTCCAATTATGAAGATTCGTTTAATTTGAGCAAAAAAAAATTAATCGTTTTTACGGAATTCCTGTATACAAAATTGATCCTGATCATACAGCTGTCATATCCTATTCTGAGAGGAAATCATATGCGTACTATATCAAAATTAGTTAGTTTCAAAAATGTTATTATTATATAGCGTTGAAGTAAAATTTCAAAATAATATGTTTTACTTTCAAATGAAACAAAATAATAATATCTAATTAAAATTATAAAGAGCTTACTTCATAAAACAGACCCTTAGATCTTAAATCGAGTGAGGAGAAAAGACATTCACCCCTCTGCTTACTTCGAACAAATAGAAAAAAATATTTGTTTACAAACACCTACGTTATCACTACATGCGGAATATCGTCACCTAGGGAAAAATGGAAGTTATGAAAACACATGTTCTTGGTTCAATAAGTTATTATGTTTTTAAAATCTACATAGATTTTTAGGAGGAAAAAAGTTTTTGTGGTTGTTCCATACTTTTTTTCAGGGAAAAACCGGAGTGAGAACTTATTAATGTTAAGTAAAAAAACGTTTACTAATATTATTTATTCAAAATTACAATAAAAAAATAAAAATTCAAATATTTTTATATTGGTCGAAAATCGAACGTATTCATCGATTTATTAAGTTATTAATATTATACTGATTTTCGCCTTACGATTATATGTCCTGTACATTTATTTTATATTGTAGATAGATGTAGCATAACAATATAATAATAATAACAATTCCGGCATGAATATATTGATAGTTTGTCTGCATTTTCTTACAATTATCAAGTTTTACAATTTGAATATTTCATATAAGGCGCCGGCAATGTATATGCGTAGTAAACAGCACCATCTGTTATCTAGAAGCGTAACACTGTTCAAGCTAATGAGTTAACATAGGTTGAGATCTTAGATATCCCACTTATATTTTGGACCAGCAAACAGTGGCGGCTTATAGCTGCATGGTCCAAAAGCTCAAATTTAAGCGTTGCCATTGCCTCTTATGGACGTGGTTTATCTATATTATATATAATCAATGGACCAGGTTTAAGGTACTACCCACATACTCCGTCACAGTTAATCCAAAAAGCGACAGAAGAAATCTCTTTCTCATTCACGAAATACCTATATGTTTTGTTTTCACCGCAGAAATTATAACCTTTTTGGATTCTTTTGCAAACATATAAGTATTAAGCATCTGGCATAACTCACAGGCAAAAAAAAGAAATTGTCTTCAGGAGCATTTTTTTACTAATAAGTAATTCTCTACCACTTTCTAGTGTTGTTATTTCCAATGATTAATTTCGATCGTTTTGATATGACAACTAAAAATACTCATGTGCAAATTTACTACTACATCAATTGCAGTTTTACAAGAAGAAGAAGACCAATAGAAGGAAAACGCTTTCTCCCCAATTTTTCCTTTTCACATGCACAGAAAAGAAAGATTAACACAATTGTGAAATATTCTCGTGATATTTGTGCAGAATAAAGCAATTCTAAAAATTTACATATTATGCGCACATGCGATGTCGGCCGTCGTTTCGGGGGGTTGGTAAAACTGTCCCGGGATTTGTTCGCGAATTGTGTTACAGGGACGTAAGAAAAACGACCCATTCCGCCGCCATCGATTATCGATTCTGGAGGCCTTCCAAGAATGTGTGCGTATATAGTGAGAGGGGAATTTGGGAATTTCTCCTATAATGATCGGAACTGAAGCGGGCATTTTTTTTTCTCGCGTTTATTTTCTCGTATTATGAATGTATAGAGGTAGGAAGTTGAAAAGCGGATTCGAGATTTTAGGGGATTAGAAACGAACCATCGAACGGTGCTTTCGGCAATTTCAATTTTAGGGGAAAACATCGTTACCTGTTATAGGCGAATGAATTTAATTTTTTAACTTTTTTTTTTTATTACATTTTACGTAACTTTTTTTACAAAAGCATGTTATAATAAAGGTGAATGATATTCCATAAAAAATATTTCTTCTCTTGGATAGGAAAATAAGCACAGTTACGCTCATATAAATTTAGCATAACAAATCGTCTTAAGAATGTTTTGCTGTAATTTGTGCAAATACAGGCTGTGCCATTTATCTGGCATCACTCGGTAATGCTTTACACAAATTATAATTATGTAACATACTTTATGACAAAACTTAATAGCTTTTGAGATATTCAAACTTATGATATTCAAAAATGCTCTTCGCACGATATTCTTAAAAAAAATATCTTCCTTATTAACTGCTACCTTCTAATGCATTTTTGGCAACATAAACAAACAACTTAGAAATATTGATCGTTTAATAATAAAGAAGTTATGGTGGATTTTGATTGATGCCAAAGATATGTAAAATTTATAGTAGGCTTCTTTCACTTTAAGTCAAAACAAATAGCATGTTGTTTGAAACTGTCAAAAACGCACTGAGCTTAAATCTTTTACACGTTTAATTATTAAAAGAAAGTTGGTTATTACATTTTTGTGTTGTGTTCTTTACTTCTGATTGTTATTATTAAACTATTATCATTAGTAGCTTGAACAGTTTTCGTTATATTTAGTTCTAAGTAATTAGATAATATCTCACGATGGTATTTCCTCATTGGAGAAAATGCGATATGTTGATGAAGCATCACTTCTCACAGGAAAAATCGGACACCAATGTGAATTTTAATAATTTTTCTTGTGGTAAATGCGCCTTTCAGAGGATATATGCACTTATCAAAATAAAATCACTTTTTTGTGTGTATTATTGCGATCAAAGGAAAAGACTAAAAATGTAAACAGAAATAAATATATAAAAGAGAAAAAGGTTTATACATTAAATAAAACACATTGGAATTTCGGTGGCGGGTGTTTCTTAGAAATACCGAAATACGGAAATATTAATGCAAAAAAAATCATAACAACTAAAAGGCCTCTTGAGTAGTCAGCACCATTTAGAAATACACGTATATGTATTTAATTTGTTTGATGTTATGTAGAGATAATTCTTTTTTTAAGAAAACATATGGCGATGGGATTTTAAAATTATATTACCTATTACTATGATGTTAGTTACTTAGTTTGATTTATGCCCGAAAGTAATACTTTAGCAATGGACAATATGTCAATCAGCCTCCTGAGTTTTTGAACAATGTGATTTTCACATTGATTAAATACACTATTATTGATGTATTCATTATTGTTGTTGTTTAGTATTCTTAGCTATTGTATTACTACAAAATATTTTTCTAGGTATTAAAAAATTACCAAAAACAGTTTAAGATTATTTACAAAATTTTTAGAGTAATTAATTTCGCAAAGAAATTATTTATTTTATTAACCCTCCATTTATTGTGTTTTCAAGAAATATATCTATCGCCTGTGTGATCCAATGTCGTTCTATTTTATTGAAATATAGCTAACACTTTTGGTCTGTAACACAGCTTCGGGCAGTAGCAACGAAAAAGTATTAAATGTATCAAATTCAACAATAAATATTTTAGCACTAACTGAGATTAACGAACAATATGCTTTCTTACAATGTTTGTTATGTATTATAAATCCAATAATATTTAAATAATTGCTAATAAACCTGTGCTACATAAAGACAGTTTGTAAAGAGACCCAGTGTTGGCCATATTTCAAGAAAATAGATCAACGACGTCAGATTACACAGGCGATAGCTAAGATATATTTCCTGAAAATATAATAAACGGAGAGTTCATAAAATAAATAATTTCTTTGCGAACTTAATTGCTTTATTTAAAAATTTTATAAATTATCTTAAACCTGGTTTTGGTAATTTTTTTTATAGATAGAAGAAAACTTTATAGTAATGCAATATTTAAGAATATTAAACAACAATTGTAATTAATACATCAATAATAGTATCAATAGTAGTCAATAAATCTGTGAAAATCACATTATCCCAAAACTGAGGAGGCTGACTGACATATTATCTATTGCTAAACTAATACTCGCGAGCATAAATTCAACTAAGTAACTAGTATCAAAGCCAGCACTAACGAGTAACATAATTTTAAATAATAAAATCCCATCACCACATGTTTTCTTAAAAAAGAATTATCTCTACATAACATTAAACAAGTTAAATACATATATATTTCTAAATGAAGCCGTCTATTCAAGAGTTCTTTTTGTTGTTGTTTTTTTTTTTTTCATTGGTATTTCTAAAGGAAACGCCGCCACCGAAACTCCGATTTGTTTATTCTATACATAAACCTTTTTCTCTCTATATATTTATTTTTCTGTTTAAATTTCTAGTCGTTACTTTTGATCGCAGTAATATACATAATTAAGTGATTTATGACTATGATAAGTGAATACGTCCTCCGAAAGTTGCATTTACAATGAAGAAATTTTAAAATTCTGAATTGCTGGTGTCCCGATTTTTCCTGTGAGAAGTGTACATGTTATTAATAACGTAAACGGGATTGTCTGCACTGGTTCCTCCCGACATTGGATTATTACGGTTTTCACTAATTTTATTATTTCGCTTACCAAAATCTGCTTTGCAAAATTTTTCTTGGGGATGAGATCTTTGGCAGGAACAAGATTCGGACATGTCTATGCAGAATGTGAGGAAAAGAGTGAAGAGCAGTGTCAGCATGTACCAAGGCATTCCTGGAAATAAACATTACAAAGTTAATGATGATTTCGATTGGAGAATTGTTGATTTCATTTTTCGCGAAAGCAAACTGAAATAAATTGTTTTTTTTTTTTAATGTCAGCATAATTAACTACGCTCGTATTCTTTCAACAATATTCCTAACCAATAAATATTTTTTCGGTGCATCAGGTGCTATTTCCGCGGAAGCTTTTAATTTATATACCGCGAAAGCGTGGAACATTCTCCAGATACCCGAAAGAAGATTCCAGAATAAATCTCTCTCTCCCTTCCTTAAAAACGACCAAAATAATAAATAAACACGTATAAAACATTCCACGCAAAAACCTCGCCGCAACACCGTAAAACATTTATGGCGTGCGGCGGATTGACTCATTTCGCATGTAAAATCGGATGATTACGGCTTAATTTGTGATTTTATAACATACTTATTATTATAACGTCTACTACTGTGTTTCGTGATTGCGATATTATTATTGTGGGTTGAAGTCGTGAATAACACCTCGATATTTCCCCGTAAATTATATCGGAGGATGTATATTAAATAGCGTGATTTGGGTGATCCGCTAGATGACGCTTTGGTGAGGTATGAATCATGCGATAAAAGTCGCTCGTGAGTCGTTTTTTGGTCCCTTGGGGCAATTTACTTGATTATGATAGACTTGGAACGGTGAGATCGATATTGGTTTCAAGTTTTCGTTCTGTTGAATTTAAATTCTAGTCAAAAACAAACACAAATAGAGAGTTTAATGTTGATAAATTGATTTTTTCATTCATTTTTGCATTTTGTAAATATATATGGCTGCCAATTAATATCTTTTCGGATTTATTCAGTTGGTACCATTCCTATATTTCTGACTGCAAAGATATTACAGCCAATAAAAAAAAGTATAAATAGAGTGAGGACGTTGGGTGCAGTTCGTTAATGAGTGTTTTAGTCAGCCATCGGATATACAGGGTTGGGATAAAGTATGGAACCAAGCAAATAACTTTAAAACAGAGAGGATGGTATTGACGAAACTTTGCAAATAAGTGTAATGAAATATAATACATCTAATTTCGATTTTATTGTTGTGACTGTACTTCCGGTTCAACCGGAAGTTCCCTCTATTTTTTTTTTATTTAAATGGAACACCCTGTATATTTTTGCAGATTATAATAGACCTTCTTTTTGCGAATTCGATCGTACTGGTTTTAGCACCGTTATCAGTAAATAATGAAGAGATAAAACACTTCACATTTACTAAACAATTAATTTTTATTTATTGTAAGTTATTAACAAAATGGTAGTCATCTCATAAACGAACGCATTTAAAATGTTCAAAATGCTCGCCGTTTACTTCCTGACAATACGCAAGTCTTCTACGAAATTCCTGAGTAACCTTGTCCAAAACTTCTCTACGGATTAAATCACATTCGTCGACTATTCTTTGCCTGAACTCCTGCAAAGTAGTTGGTCGCCTAACGTAAACACGAGATTTGAGAAAACCCCACAAATAAAAATCTAATGGACTAAGGTCTGGAGAACGTGCAGGCCGCTCTATGAATCCTCTACGTCCAATCCATCGATTTGGGAAAATAGTATCCAAAAAGTTCCTAACTTGCCTATCATAGTGGGGAGGCGCTCCATCCTGTTGAAACCAAAAACTTTGAGGCAACTCCCCATTGTGTTGAAGTGCTGGAATAATGTGGTTTCTCAGTAGATCCAAATACTTTTCCCCACTTAAGTTTCCTTCTATAAAAAATTGGGCCATAAGCCTGTTTCCAACAATTCCCATTCAGACATTCAATTTTTGAGGATGTTGAATATGGGCTTCATGGATCCAGTGAGGATTATCATTGGACCAGTACCTGGAGTTATGGCGATTGACTGTTCCATTTAAACAGAAAGTTGCTTCGTCAGAAAATACCATATTAGTTGCAAAACGTTCGTCTGTATTACAAATTTCCATCATTCTTTCGCAAAACTCCAGGCGTCGCGTCGGTCAAAATCATCATCTGACTGAAGTAAGTGTATTTTATACGGATGGAACTTTTCTCTCTTCAATATTTTTCCTAAAAAACGACGACTTATACCATAGTTTAGAATTAAAAATTCAATACCAATGTTTTCTCTAACAACTGCGTTAGTTACGGTTTTTTAACCGTTCCACTCATACTAAAACGTTTTAGTGTTACAGTGACAGCTGAACGTGTTATAGGAATTCTTTCGGGATGCAAATCATTAAAAAGGTGACACACTTCTTCATGAGTTCCAATGTGATTGCCAAACCCAACCATCATGTTCTCTTTCATTTAAATGCACCATTTTCATCCGCACAATTAGTAATTCAATAGACTCGAATTAAATAAACTTGACTGTTTGTCAACAATTACCTACTAGATGATAATACCTTTTGTTTGTTTATTGCTGAGCAAAGCTTCGGGTTGTGACTGACATCTATGGACTTATTGTATCATCCTCACTGAAATTTTGCCAAACTAATTATCTCTCCATTATTTACAGATAAAGGGGCTAAAATAAGTATGCCCGTGTTCAGAAAAACAAGGTCTATTATAATCTGCAAAAATATACATAGTGTTCTGTTTAAATAAAAAAATAGAGAGAACTTCCGGTTGAACCGGAAGTACAGTCACAACAACAAAATCAACGTCAGATGTATTACATTTCGTAACACTTATCTGCAAAGTTTCGTCAATACCATCCTCTTCGTTTTAAAGATATTTGCTTGGTTCCATACTTTATCCCAACTCTGTATATGCAGTAGCGTATATAAATTGACAGTTATATTTTATTAATCGTCATATTCATCAATACAGCGCATTCTGTCAAAACATTAAATGTACGCATACGACTCTAACATTCTACAAGCGTTTCATTCTGACGATGAAACTCGCCGCCTTGCTTTGTGGGAACGAATATTAATGTGGCTTCAGGAAGATTCAAAGTTTTTCCAAAAAAATATTTGAATTTACCAGAGAGCGTATTATTAACAAACGCAATTGGTACTACTGCGCACCGCAAAACCCTCGCTTAATTCGTGAGGCTAGCTTTCAAAATGATTTAGTTTTGACGAATTTTGCTTAATGATGAATATGAGAACGCGTTTTCAAATTTATAGCCCCTTAAACAGCAACATACAATGCGTAGGTAGCAGATATTCAGTTGCCTCAGTTTGATCGGAGATTTGCTAGTACCAAATGGATGGGACATCAGTTCATTTTTCTTATGGAGTAAATCTATTCTGAGTACAATGTTTAATGATAGGTAGATTGGACGCAATGAATCTTGAGCTTAGCCACCAAGGTTTAATGATGATTTAACGCCCTTGGATTTTTATTTATGGGACAGAAAAAATCGCTGGTGCATTCGGTCAAAGTATAGACCAAAGGAGAATTAGAGCGCTGAATAACTAAAGCGTTTGATAGCATAGATACACCAAATAAAATAGGCTACAACAATATGAGTTTACATCAGGATTCTAAAGATTTTGCAAGCGAATGAAGGTCATATACAACACTTATAGTAATTTTATTATACCTACATAATACATACAACATTTCGTTTTTGATTATCTTGTATTCAATAAATTTTATTTTTTCATACTATATTATGTCTCTTTTATATGCTCTTGAAGTTAAAATTGTTTTTCACGGCCTACTATTAATTAAATAATAATTAAAAACTATGTTTTCTGAAAATCACTAATTCTAAAAGAAGCAATAGAGATAGGTATAAGAACATCTATGACTTTTCGATAGAGGATTCAATTCTACATCACATGGGGTAAAAATATACAGAGCGTTCCATTTGAAAAAAAATAATACTTTTAGTACTAAGAAGTTACCCCAATTAAACCCTAGATTATGGAACACCCTATATAATTTTGTTTACTTTTCATTCCCTGGTTAAATAGTAGAGAACTCATACCCTCCACAGTCAACATAAAAACTCTCTATCTTTTACTGTATAACCGTTATACGGATTTACAGCATCATGTTTTTTCTGAGCTTTTTTTTCACAAAAACCAAAATAACTGGAAACGGTAACCAACAGGTAAGTAGATGTTTTGTAAAACTGGCTTTAAAATGCTTAGTAAAACCTAAAAATCCACTAAAAAATATAGGTTTCTATTTAAAATATCAAAGTTGGCCATGACTTTCCATGTAATCGGAAATGCGACATAGATGCAATTATTTTTTCTAAAGAGATTAGAGACAACTATGCTTAGCCCAAAAGTTTCAAAATCGAGATATCATTGCAAAGTCACTTTTAATGGAGGGGTTCCGTAAATTACCCTGCAATAAGCAATAAATATGATGATAATAAATCTTTAACTACTATCCAACAATAAAATTTATAATAATACTAAAAACAATAAGAGAATAACAATAATAGCTATATATTTTGCAGAATATAATTAACAAAATGCAAAGGAGAGCTATATCGAAATCACCTGTAATGCGAATAAATATGTTCTGCATTAAATGTAAATAAGAAGATAAATGGATAAATTTATATATTGCTAAAATTCAGATCTCGCTATTGTATTTAAGAAAGTAGAATAACCCAAACAAAAATTTGATACACCCGAAGCTATTTTTTGCGACATCAAAAATAAAATCGACTAGCGCACGTCTGCAGTGGCTGCACGTATGTACATATATCTAAAATAAAACTTTACGGTTTGACTTGATGCATTTACAATTGACGCCGATATTTTAATTTTTGGCAGTGCCGATGGTGGAGACTGTGGGGCCGACATGAGTCGCCAAAATAGACAGGAAGGGATCGTAAACCTTTTGGCAAAGAGAGAGATTGTTTTCTTGCCCGCAGGCACCAATTTACGAAACGCAAACAAAACAATACAGAAAAAGCAATTACTGGAGTTTGAGGTGGAGTGTTTATTTTTCAGATGTTATTGACTTCTAACGTAAATATAATGTATTATCAGCGTGAAACTAACAAGGAAAGGTGCCCGTCCAAGTGTATCTCTCCGATTTTGGTAAAATTTGGTAGAAATGTAGAATACCGAAAAATATTAAACGCATATTTTTTTTGTTTCTAGTGGATGTAATGGCGGCTCAAAGTTTTCCTCAACAACACATTTTTTACAATAGAAACAGGAAGAGATATCGATGTTGGGTACAAATGAAATCGTTTCTTGTTAGCAGTCGTACTATCTTTATTTAGACCTATGGAATAACAAAAGTAGTCCATACAAAACAACATCAACAAAGGAAAAAGTATCTATGCATCTTGGATTAAATTTGAAAAAGAAAGCTAAGCATTATCGAAAAAAAATCATTAATGGAGGAACAAGTTATACTATGCAAACAAGTTTTTATACTATGCTTAAAAACTATTAAAGGAAAAATTACAATGTTTAATTTGATCAGGTAGTTTATTAAATAGTTTACACCCTAGAAAGGACAAACCTTCTTGAAAAGATGTGGTTCTATGGATCGGAGGTAGCATGTAGTTCTCTTGTCTATCAGTATCATACGAAAATTCAGATTTCTACTTAAAAACAAAACAAAGCACTTCAAGTATATAAATATCATACGTTGTCAAATGCTAAGAGAATCTAGAACTTATTACTATGTTAATATCATCTGCATAAAGAGCAATATTAGCAGCAGTCGATAGGGATAAAGGAAGATCATTTATAAATATTAAGCAAAGTGTAGGTTCCAGCACAGATCCCTGCGGTACACCACATTCAACAATGCGCAAACGAGAAGAATACTAGTTAATTACTACCTTTTTTGCTTACGATTTGTTAGATAGCTCTCAAACCACTGCAAGGAAATTCTTCTAATGCCACAGCTATATAATTTGCTAAGTAATAATCTGTGATCAACTGTTATCAAATGCTTTAGATAGGTCAATAAGCATTGCTAGGCAAGAGACATTAGAATCAATATCATGAGAAATTGATCTATAAATTTGTGTAAAGTAGTATTCGCAGAGCGACCCGCAAGGAATCCATGCTGGTGATCACTGAAAAGGTGAAACTTATTGAAATAAGAAAGTAACATCTCATTCATTAACGATTCATATAATTTAGAGAAAACAGGCAGAATACTAATCGGTCTATAATTATCAAATTGGATCACCCATTTTATAAATGGGCACAACAAGCGAATGTTAGCTTGTATTTCAATTAAAAATCGTTTATTATATTAAAATATAAAACAGTAAAGCGATACGTACAAATGGTTATGCCGAAAAAAGTTCGTGCATTGTTGGTCATCTCGTAAATATAAATTACTTTTTCACGTCTTGGCAAATCCATGTGTTTATGATTGCCAATGTATATAATTCATTATAAATAAAGCTTTAAAAATAAAATTAATCACTGTCTCTATATAAAGAGTGTGGTCAGCTCGCTAAAGTGTATTATTTATAAGGTGTCTAGTTCTATTTGTTATAGTTACAGTTAGTTGTCAAATAATTGTATTAAATATATTGAATGTCTTGACCAATATTAGTATTAAAGTCGGATAGTGAATTGAAATCCAGAGGGTGCTGGTTTATTCAATGTCGTAAGCAGGATACAGCCACTCTCACAATATTGTCAAACACTGTTTGCGCAAGTGCTCCTTCGGCACCATTTTGTGGAGATGCAGGTGTACCCAGGTATTGGTTGTTTATTAAACTTGTTTATATTGTCAACACGATCTTGATTTCGATTTACAATCTGACTTTGTTCTCAATATTGTCAAGACGTTCAATATATTTAACATAAAAAGGCCATTCTAGATACGTCTTAATTATCTTTAACAATATGCGTTTGATAACTAACTGTAATTGTAACAAATGGAAGCAGACACTTTAGGATAATGCGCCTTAGTGAGCTAGACCATACTCTTATATAGACGCAGTGATAATTTTATTTTTAAAGTTTTATTTATAATCAGTTGCATGCATTGGCAATCATAAACATATTGGTTTGCCAAAAAGTGAAAAAGTAATTTATATTTACGGGATGACCAACAACGTACTGCTGTGGCAACACACATTTCACGAGTGTATTTTGTGTTGCATATTTGATTTGCTTAAAACTGCTGAATCATTGTATCGAGAAATTTTCATAATAATTTTAGTTTGTATAAATTTAGTTAAAGAGTTAATTGTATAATTTATTTAATTTAGTGTTAAGTTTTTTTTTTAATTAATTTCACTCTTTAAGATGTCTTTTATTTGCTCATGTTGTTTAGCGCCTTTTCTTTTAGTTTTTGTCGGTGAATTGTATGACTACGTTGTACGCAGCGGTAGAGATTTTTCAACCAGTTCCTTGGTAGATGCTAGCGTGAGTACATGTATTTTTAAATTCATTGCTGCCATTTTGTATTTCATTTTTATTTCGTAATTTGATTCGCGTTAATTGTTTTATTCTGTCCATCAAGGAATTCGCTTTATAATAATTGTTATTATATTGATGTGTGCACATTTTAGATATAAGATCATTTATTATTTTCGTGCAGGAAAATAGATTTTAGTTTTAATTCTCTCATTATATTTTCAAGAGTTAATTTGAAAACAAGAGTTTTTGTTTTTAATTATTAATCACCTCGGGTTGGGTGAATAGAAGCATTGTTCTTGCCTTTAGTTTTCATTTTTGTATAATTTCTAGTGCTCCACGAATTTAGTTTGTTTTAATTTGAAACCACGTGGATTTTATTGAAAAAAAGAATTATCTTTCTGAACAAACAAATCTTTTGCTATGATTTAGGAAATAGCATTGTCCTATTGCAATTTAGAATCACGTGCAGATTTTAAATTTAGGGCAGAACCCGCTGTTCACGGTTTTTTTTCTGCAATTTTGTAATTTTTTTTCTTTTTTTTTATAATAAATTTTTGATTGTTAATTAACGTCGTTGAGTTAAAATTTCTGTTCTTTTATTTTTAATTAAACTTTTCAATTTTTGGGGTAATTAAAAAAGTCAGATTTTTATTCACTCACAATTTACTTTTCGTGGTTAGAATCAAGTTTTAATTCGCGAGGGTAACTCTGAGGTTAATAGTTCTTTTGCGCCCTTTTAAAATTTTATCCGTTGAGCTAGCTAATTTAATTTTTCATTTTTATTTTTCATTTTGGATTTTCATTATTACATTCAGTATACAGCAGTACGAATCACGTATAACTTTATTATTATTATTTTTTTTATATTTTAATATAACAAACGATTTTTAATTGAAATACAATGCGACATTAAATTTAATTCAAAAAATATGAAGGGAAATAATCTTCTGTAAGTGTACATACCTAGAAGTTAACAATAACTCTCTAAAATGAATATTTAGAAAAAAACTTTATTTTTCGATGTCGTTTAAAGATTAAAAAAAGAAAAATTGAATTTATAATATAGAAGAGTACAGGTGAGAAAAAAATATATTTTTTAACCCTCTAACTAGCCCGTAGGTGCGCCACTGTTCTTTTTTTTTCAACCTAAAATGTACGGCTGCTAACAAGAAACGATTTGATCTTTACCCCATCTCCATATCTCTTCTCGCAATTGAAATATTGCAAAAAATGTGTTTTTTGAGGAAACTTTAAGCCCCCATCACACCCCCTAAAACCAAATATGGGAATGCTAAAAAAAAAAATGCGTGTCAAATATTTTTCGGTGTTCTATACATTCCTATCAAACTTTATCAAAATCGGGTGCCTCTCTTTGTAAGACTATTTTAATGAAGAAATATAAATAAAATTATGAAGGTCAGTGACACTAATAATTAATCGCCGATCAGGATTAATCTGTAACAAAATGTCGGCTTCGGCAATTAGAATATTTCACCACAGGATCCATATGGTGATTTATCCAAAACAAAATTTAGAATCGGAAGGAAAAAAAAAAACATTAAATCTTAACAACTGTTTTGACTAAATATCACGCTCGTGTTGCCACAACACGCATATTTTAATATCCTCGGTACAGGCCGGCGTATATATTTTTTTCGTGTGTTTATATTTCGTACACGGGATTGTTTATAAGATTTGAACGAACGTTCCTTAAGCTCGCGTACTCGCATATTTCTCCGCCTCGACCAGCCGTGACGAATTTAAAAGTCGGAGAAACACAACAACGCCGCCACACTTTGATAATAATCGCCCGAAATTACCGAAATAACGGCGGGGCTATATTTCGAAACCGCCTGGTTGACAAATTAGGCTCAAAACACAGCAATAAAGTCTGTCGATTCGGTTCACGTAACCGTCCGGGCATGTCGTTCTATGTGCGGGCGTAAAATTTAAATATAAATATACAAGTTTCGAGTGTCTGAAAGTTAAATATACACGCTATTTGTTATTCAGGTGATGCCGTTGACGAATGAGGGTGGTTGCTGGAAGGAGAAGAGAAGTAGTAAATTACGTGGAATTAGCTGAAGGAAAAATGTTTAGGAATGCAACCGCGGATCGAGGAAAAACTTCTAATGAAATTCCTAATCTATGGGAGCTGTAGTCTAAACTTAAAATGAGCCCATAAATATTTAGTACAGTCGTATTTAAAATGTTACCAGAATTTGAATCAAAATGTTAAAAAAAAATTTGCACATAAAATAATGCAATAAATTGCAAACAATTGAACTAACGAAAAGAGTATCATTAAATACTTTATCGCATTCATTTCTTCAAATTTATTTATTAGGCAATTATTCTATTTAGCAACCAAATTTTTTTCGTGGAATTATGACATAAATGAATGCAATTTTTCTTAATTAAACAACGTTTTGACAATTTCTTATTGCCTTTTTCAAGTCTTCATAAACTCAATGAAGCTTGTTACACAATATGGTGTTCTATTATTTACTTATATTTGAGATTTTGGCACCAGTATCTGTTCGATTGGAACTATAAATGTAAAATACCTTAACCAAAATATCACTTCCGGTTGACCGGAAATGGATGTCAACTTTCTTATTTTAAATAGAATGATATAATTTTTTATTCATTTTTGGATACAACTATAAATACGTCAGTTTTCATTAGCTATTCCTATAGCTACATCTTGCCGTTTTTGAGTTATTTAAATTTTTCTTTTTTTTTTAGTCATAATCAAAATGCAATAACATCTTATTATAATAAAAACCGCTAAAGCAAACTTATTCTGCAATTGCGATAAAATCGCTGTTATCTCGTAAACAGTTGATTTGTGAACATATGTTTATTATGACTTTTAACCTTATTTTCGATCGTACTACATGCCCTTAAAATCTTTAAACGATGTTTCAAAACACCCTGTATAAGAGCTGCATACACGGTGCAAGTCCACCCTTAAAACCTTTATCTGTCATTCACCGTTTAAAAGTTGTTTTAGATAAATTAAATTTAGAAGGAATTTCAAAGTTAAATTGCACCCCTAAAATTGAAGTTTCGCCCCGACAGAGATAGTTTTTTGAGTAACACCCAGTAGATACAAAGAGAAAGGCTTCATTAGAATTTGCGATTTACAGTGCGTAAATAAATGAATGTTTTTAACCCTAATAAAATTGAAGGCCACTAATTTGTTTTCTCATAATACCCAACTTGTTTAGCCTCTAACAGAAAAATGATTTATGTCATTCGAAAGTCGTTGCGCAAAAATAAAATAACACGCCCCGAAATATTATATTTATAAGCCATAAATACAAAACAGATTAGTATCAGCATCCGTTAAATTATTATTTGTGTTATATTGTTTTGGATTTACGATAACTACGGATGTAAATACTCAATTAATAGGAATAGGATATAAATTAAATGCTGTTAGACTCTATAATTATACCTCAGGCGTAGCGAAAGGAAAATTAAGCGTAAGGAAGTTACCATAGAAAAATTACAAGCCGTGGCATTAGAATAAATATAATTTTATACCTGATAAACAATGAAATTATAATCGTAAGTGGTAAATCTCTACAAAAAAATGCAAGTAACATACAATATTACTTTAATATTACATTATATGTTAATTTATTCTTTATAATAATTGTAGTTACATCATTAAAAAACCCAAGAACGAAAACAATTCTCTCTCAAAGTTTTTCTTAATGTTGTACATCTGTATAAGATAACATCTTTCCCTTTGGGCTAAGAGTTATTAAAATATAATATGTAGTTAATTCTTTGAGGCGCCTTCTTCTCATAATTTGATATAGAGAGGTTTAATCCCTCATTGTGAACGGCAGCATAATGTGTTTTTATTCACATTATTATTGTTTCTTTGGCACCGTCTGCGGATCGAATGACTATGCTATAGTCGGAATTTAAACTGCTGGCAATTAGGTTAGGTTGAATGCTTTCGTTCGCACTTGTAAGGCATTTTGTACGCCAAAGGTAAGATGGAACGCTTTATTTAGTTGATAAATATGTAAGTTCATACGAGTGTATACAGATTATGTTTCGTTGCGATTATGAACTTGATACTTGGGAAGAATCTTGTAGGACAAATACAGGGTGTATCAGATATAGAGGTAAATATAATAATATGTAGCAGCTGTAATCATATACAATCAAAAAGTCTTAATGCACAGGGGTCTATCTGTAAGCATTAACGAGAAAAAAAATATTTTATAAATGCCGTGGGCTAGAGCCGCACCTGTACCCAACCTAAATGCTGTCCCGAGTATATCCCCACATACCACTACCATTCAGCCATTACCGCTGTTAGTTTTGTGTGGATCGCCGCTTGGAGTGCAAGCCACCTTCGAACATTTTATTTAAATTCTTCCCGTCTCGAAAAAAAGATCCTTTTCAGGACCATCATGACGTTTCCTTGCAACAGGCCCGGACTAAAGAATTTTTGGCTCTAAATTTTACTTTTTTTTATTCTTTAATGATGAAATCCGGTTTCGATGGGTTTGTGCTTTATATGTCGTGTAGTTAACACCCAAGCAAAATTTATTTTTTTATTTGATACACCCTGTATACTGGAACGGATTGACAAATGAAAATCGCACATCTGTCACCAATAACGTTGCTATAATAACAGAATGACAGAATGGAACGGTTTTGTAGGTTAGATTTTTGTTTGTAAACAAATTCAAATAGTTTTAGTTACAATTCCATCCACCTATGCGACACTGCGAAGTTCCCTGGCGGGATACATTTGAAACCCATGTTTCCGACGATGGTGTATGGTGTTCTTAGATTTCTGTCTTCACTAGGGTTAATCTTCGCTCATAACCACGCAATTTGTGTTTATTGATGGCGTAAGAATCTTTATTTTAATAATATACCTACCAAAGCGAATAGGCTAGAAGGTCATGGCTGACAACAAAAAAGTCATAATTCACCTGTCAGAATGAGAGTTATATATTTACGTATAAATTAAACACGACAAGAGAAACAATACTATTTACCCTGTTTCATTTCCTTATATCCGCCTTTAAAATTTGATTATACGCTCCGCACTTGCAGACAATGGCGCACAACCGCATATTATTTCATATTTTATTCTTTCGTACTTGTCAGATGGTCTTAAAAGAGGTATCTGTCGTCTGGAGCGGCAGTCGATAAAAATTATAATTATTATTGTCACCTCGACGGTGGTCCTTTTGTGTGGGCAGATACGTACTTAAAATGTATCTTTTCTTTTTTCTTTCGTTGCAAACATAAGCGGATATACGGAGAGTTTTGAGAAGACAATACGCGTAGTAAGAATGATTTAGTGCAAACGCCAACGTTTTGAGATCCCTTTAGTGGTCAAAGAAAATCGCGAATGGCATGCAGATACGCTTGGGAAGGTCATAAATACGTGATATGCTGCTGTCAGCTTAGCATTAACAATCTAGGTGATTTGCTCTGATCCAAGTGCGACTTAAATTTGAAATGTTATTATTATAAATACCACAGTAAAAGGAGATACATATTTTTGTAGCCCCTTTTTAAGGAATATGGACATCACGTTCCTAAAATGCGGTACAGATTATTTGCAGTAGATTATCTGAGCTATGATCGATCCAATTTAGAAAGAGCCTATAAAAACGTTATTAGCAGGTAGCTAACAAAAGAAAAAGCCATTATTTCCTCTATCAGGCCGTAAAACATACGTGGGCAACAACCGGCCCGCTATAAGATTTGATCCGAAACCCAATTAAAAAAAAATATTACACTACTTACTCATACTCACTTCAAATGAGGAAGATCGAATGATATGGGGTTTGTCGCTTGCTCCTGCGGAATCAAGTGAGCGAGCAAGCCGAGTGGCGGCGATCATCAAAGAGTGAGGCGGCAAACATCAAAGCCTTTGATGTTTGCCGCCTCACTGGCGGCGCAACAAAAGATTATAGCTTCTCAAATGTTCTACACTAGACGATTCTAGATCATTCCTTCATTTCGCCTATATAAGCGGGTGGATGGCCCGAACTTTAGTTCAGTTCTATTTGAGCTACCGAGATGATAACTTCGACAAGCGATATCTTAGCTAGTGCCGCCAATTTGCTTTGTGACTTTGTGTGCATCTTGAGTGCTTACTAATTATATTTTGTTATT
Source organism: Protaetia brevitarsis (assembly GCA_004143645.1). NCBI lineage: Eukaryota > Metazoa > Arthropoda > Insecta > Coleoptera > Scarabaeidae > Protaetia > Protaetia brevitarsis. The sequence goes on along the minus strand of RXPK01001368.1, from coordinate 156,611 downwards.
AAGTTTATCGAACGAAAAGTAAACGAAAATGATGTCTGGCGGAAAGAAACGAAAAGTAGATGCAGAGGGTCGCCAGTTTTAAGAAAAATGGACTGAAGAATTCTTTTTTATCTTGCACAATAGTAAGCCTATTTGTTTGCTGTGTAGTGAATCCATTTCAGTGATGAAAGAATTCAATATAAAGAGGCATTACTCAACTAAACATCCTATGCTGCACTCACTGACAGGACAAATAAGAAAAGACAAAATCCAGAAGCTTACCGCATATTTGGAAAAACAGCAGCAAATGTTTCATAAACAAAGAACACAACTTCATAATGTTGTGAAAGCTAGTATTATAGTTAGTTCAAAATTGGCAAAGTCATTAAAACCATTTGCCGAAGGAGAATTTATCAAGGAGTGTATGTTAGAAGTTTGCAGTGTTTTGTGTCCTGAAAAGAAAAATGAATTTGAAAAAATTAGTTTGTCAAGACGAACTGTTGCCCGACGTATAGAAATGATGGCTAATGATATAAAAACAACTTTGACTGACCGTATGGCTGGTTTTGAGCCATTTTCCATAGCATTAGACAAGAGCACCGATTTGTCTGACACAGCTCAACTGGCTATATTTATTCGAGGTGTCGATAAAGAGTTCACTGTTACTGAGTAATTGCTTGCTTTACAGCCGCTAAAAGGAACCACTACAGGAGAGGACATTTTTAATGCAGTTGAAAAGGTATTCACAAGTTTTGGTTTGCCATGGTCAAAATTAGTTGGTGTATGCACATATGGTGCACCTTCTATGGTCAGCTTACGTAAAGGTTTCATCGGAATTTTGTATGAAAAAGCAACTGAATTAAATGTGCAAAAAGATGATTTGATAGTCATTCATTGCATTATCCACCAACAGAACTTGTGTTCTAAGTCCATTCGACTCCAGAATGTCGTAGTAAAAACCATCAATTTTATTCGATCCCGAGGGCTTAACTGTCAACTTAACTGTGTTCAAGGCGTTTTTGGATGAAATATCAGCCGCATATGACGATGTAACATATTATTGTGAAGTCAGATGGTTAAGCAAAGGAAAAATGCTGAAACGGTTTTACGAGCTTAGAAATGAGATAGCAGATTTTATGCAAATAAAAGATAAGCCACTATCTGAATTGAGTAACCCAAAATGGATATGTGACTTAGCATTTCTGGTCGACCTTACAGGCCATTTGAATGATTTAAATTTGAAACTTCAAAAACAAGGACAGTTAGTAAATGATTTGGACAGCCGTTTGAAAGCGTTTCAAAACAACATCCGCTTGTGGGAGGCACTGTTGGTGTCTGGTAACAGTTACAATTTCACCACGCTCTCTGCGTATGAAAATACTGCGTATGCTCAATATGCTGAAGAACTCAAGTTACTGTCGGGGCAATTTTCGAACAGATTTAGCGATTTTAAAAACATGGAAGGCAGTTTCAATTTATTAGCTACTCCAACAAAAAGTAATGTACAAAATGCTCCAATACACTTGCAAATGGAGTTGATCGAGCTTCAAGAAAACTCACTCCTAAAATCTAAATTTGAAGACGTGGAGTTGTGCGATTTCTACAAAAAATACCTCAAAGAAGACCAAAATTCGCAAGAAGATTGATTTGTGCGTTTGGCAGTACTTATAAATGCGAACAGTTTTTTTCAGTGATGAAAGTTAATAAATCAAAACATTGTACAAGGCTGACTGACGATAATTTGGCAAAATTCTTTACGTCTTTGTATCAGTGGAATTCATCTAAACATCGATGGATCAGTTTCCCAAATTCAAGCTCAAGGGCCTCATTGATTTCGTTGTCGCTATTTAACCTTCGTAGTTTGTAATAATTCCAAATTTCACGATTTAATTATAATGTTGTACCTAATTTTTTCATTTCATTTTCTTGCATTTTAATAAATTGCATTATAATAACATTATCATATTATGTCATGTCTGATATCTATCGCTAAAAATTATGAACACTACTTTTAAACGCGGCCCACGAACGTATTTGCACACTAAAGTTTGGCCCACAACATGTCAAAGGTTGCCCATACTTGCCGTAAAATATTAGGTTATGCACTTCAAATACTATAAAATATTTTATCAATTTGGCCATTTTCTCCTTTGATATTAAGTGTAGATATTCGATTTAATATCTGAACAAACATAGGCCCATCTGGAAGTGTGTAGGTTTACAATAACGCATGATTTTTTAAGGTTGGTCGAAGCATTTCCACAATTTACATTCGACAAGCAAACCCGATAAACAGACTTTTTCCTTTTATAATATTAATATAGATTCTTTTGGCATTTCTGTTTCCCAAAATTGAGGAAATGAAGCGCAAAATACCCAAAATCAGATATGCAGCGTCCGATAGAAGCAATTCAGGCCTTCCATATGTGCATGAACACAGTTAGTAGATGTTGTAGAGAACGTTGCGAATTTCAGCGACCACCTGTGCGTTTCTAGAATAGCCATCTCTCCAGCACGATGCATAATATAGATACCGTATATGCATACATACACGAAACTCGTGAAATTGAAAACGATCCCTTCGTGAGCACACGAACCTCCTATCTCTGAACCAGTATTGTACCGACTGATTGTGTTATACGCTAGTACGCTATACGTATTCTCTAGGTAGGTTATTGTCTGCTCCACGGTAGTAGTCATGTATATGGACGTAGTCCGTAGTTCGGTATGGTTGGCTATTTTATGCAAAGATGACCTGACGTAACCCACTGAGCCGGTCTGGTGAGCGTTTTGTGAATCACGATTGCCCGGCAGAACGTATTAAAACGTATGCCACCCGGATAGAATCGGTAAATCTAACCTAACGTTCCCCGCCTTGTTAAAATGCCCTGACCAAACAGACAGATACATGTGTAAAGAATGAAGATGGAACCTAATAGGTATTTCATTCATATGATCTGACGTTTCACAACTGTCAAATTTGATGTTTCAATCATGCAATAGAATAATATATCTAGGGTTAGGCAAAAGTGAGGGAATACGTGATTTCTGACCAAATTGTAGTGTCTATTAGAAAATAACCTTGAGAAAAGTTTTTGTGGTGTTTTTATTATAGTCTACGACATACTTTCATTCTCAACAACTATCACATGTTTCAAGATATATGACACCTCTATATTTTTTTAAGTGGATCACCCTGTGTTTTTTCACATTTTTTCAAGAATTACAATGATATACGATCTGATGGTGGGTGTACGACTTGGGGTACTAAAATAAAGCGTTGGCTATTAACATTTCTAATTCCATTACGATCAATCTCATCCACCATTTCTTGACAAACTGCATCCTTCTATGAGGATCATCTTCATTTAATTATTAATAATAATAATAATTATACCTAACATAATACAAACTTTGTTAAAATTAACAAGTTTAATTAGTAGATACGCTATGATAGTTCTGGCACAAAGCTCATAAGGTTTACATAGGAGATCTAAAATTACATTTTTCTCAGCAGAGAGGAAAGTGTCTTTCCTATCTAAGGATTCCATAAACCGCTCTTTCCTTTTACCTTGACGTTTTTTTTTGTTATTGGCTGTGTTTGATTCATAGCCCATTAGCCACCATGTGTGTTATCATTTAAATTAGCTATGTATCACAGAAAAAACAAAGGATATTTTTAATATTATATTAATTTTAATTTTTACACTCCGACAACAATGCCTTTAAAGGTTTTAAAAATATGTATGTTGTTTGTCCTTAAAATTTGAATTATGTTTCTAGGCAGTTCAAGATTAAATTTTACAAGTTGTTGGACAAACTTTTTTCGTGCCTCATCCGACCTCTTGCACTCTAATATAAGGTGATTACTGTTAAACGTTATTAAATCTACCTTTTGAATGTCTTGAAAGTAACGATCTGGGTGGACACTTTCCTCCCTCATTTGAGGGAGGAAAATTGTACTTTTCCTCCCTAGGGTGGAAAGTAAGTGACATTGACTTGATGAAACTGTACATCTTATAATATGTGACATTATTGATAGATGACATTAGTAGATTCGACCCAGTCTGAGTCAATTTATGAGATAATTGCTAAATTATCAGGTATTAAATTTCAATTAAACTATTATTAGATGCTTTTTGAAAAACGACGCTAACTTGACAGTTCTCAAAAAGTATTTGCCAGATTAAGCCTACTATCTATCATGTCACTCACAGGTATGTCTTTATTATTTTTATACACTTACAAGGGAACCTCGCGAACTGTAAATCGCAGATGTCAGTTTGTAGACCCCATGGAGTGTTACTTAAGGACGTTTTCCGTTGCTGCGAAACTTCAACTTTAGGGGGTGCAATTCACCCTTGCAATTTAGCCCAAATTTGGTTGTTCCTGAACAACTTTTAAACGGTAAGAGATAGGAAAAAAGTTTCAATGGCGGACTTGTACCGTTTAGTGAGCCCTTTCGATTGATATTTATATATAGGGTGTTCCAATAAACGTGGAATGACGTATATTGTGCTTATTTTATCGAATTTCAGAAATCGGTTATAATGGCCTTTTTTATGATCAAATAGTCTATAGAAAGGTAAGTTAAAAAGTTATACAGGGTGTTCACAAAAATATAAATTTTAGCATATTTCCTTATTCTAATAAGATACTCTGTATACTGTTATGTGGCTGCATTGTATGTCGAAAATGTGTAAATTTATATTAGGGGCTAAATAGTTATATGTGATAGTTTTCGAGTTATACGCGTTTGGTTGTATGTAAGACTATATTATCCCCAACAGCAGACAAAAGAAAATGTAACTACTTCGACAGATTGTTGGTGATACTTTTACCATTACACTGTATATACAAAATAACGACAGATTACGACTTCAATTTTCATAATCATACTGTTCGTTGGTAGGTAGTTAGGTACGCAAATAAAATTATATAATATTGATTTATTAGTTTATTGATATTGATTGAGTTCATATTGTTTTGCAAATGTGTAGGTACCTAGAGCCATTAAAAGAAAAACTTACAATATACAGTCGACGTACAATTTAATTATAACTTATTTTATTTTGTGTAAGACACAAACAGCCAGCTCTGTTTCAATAAAATAAAAGTCAGTAGTGAAAATATGTATATACATTCTTCCAGTTCGTGTATTACGCTTCATCATGATAGTGAAAATCCTCAAAAAAGTGTTGAAAACATAAATATTGGGTACAACGTGCACATCTTATAAAAGCGGGCTGTCCACATATTGAACATATGGGTAAAGTGTCATCATCGAACGAAAACGCATATGTCACTGGATGAATAAATTTGTCTGGTCTGGATTCTATGTAACCGCTTTTGTACCAGGAATATAGAAATAGGTTTCGATATCTTGGAGAGGACAGTTGATTGTGAACCACTGATAGTAGTTTGATTATTATATTGCGTTGATGTAAATTAAAGTCAATGTTTGCGAGCAAAACTTGATCGGAAAATCGTTTGACAAATCCCTTCCACACACGAAAGCGGTACACGTCGAGCGGTTGCGCCAGTCCAGTTGTTTTCTTGGCAATCGTAAGAATAGATGTTGATTTATCTGCTGGATAGAACTTTGTAAAATTCGAGGACAGTGGCCACTCCAACAATCTAGTAGTAAAGTTGCTGATGTTCCACTAGGAACTCGGTGTAGGTACACATCCGTAAACCATTTTTTAAATAGTTCACTAGTTAGTAAATGAGACGTTCGCTACTCACATCTCTCAAAAAATAGTGGAAGCAAGCAATTAGTGTACTATGTGACCTATTGTTTTCATCTGCCTGCTGTCGGGGATAATATAATTTTACATACATCCAAACGCGTATAACTCGAAAACTATCACATATAACTATTTAGCGCCTGGTATAAGTTTACAGTGATTTTCGACGACATACAATGCAGGCACATAACAGTATACAGAGTATCTCTGTAGAATAAGGAAATATGCTAAAATTTATATTTTTGCGGACACCCTGTATAACTTTTTAAATTACCTTTCTATAGACTATTTGATCACAAAAAAGGCCATTATAACTGATTTCTGAAATCCGATAAAATAAGCACAACATACGTCATCCACGTTTATTGGAACATCCTGTATATTAAAGTATCTACACCAATCGAAAGGGTCACTAAACGCTACAGTTCGCCATTGAAACTTTTTTCCTATCTCTTACCGTTTAAAAGTTATTGAGAAAAAACCAAATTTGGGGCCAATTGCAAGAGTGAATTGCACCCCCTAAAGTTGAAGTTCCGCAGCAACGGAAAGCGTTCTTGAGTAACACTCCATGGTGTCTACAAACTGACAAAGTTTCATCAAAATCTGCGATTTACAGTTCGCGAGGTTCCCTTGTTAGTTAAAATTGGACTGGCTGGGGAAAAAAAAATTGTATTCAAACCACGTGAGGAAAGTGCTATTGCAAGCCTTGGGCAATTACAAAGCTCGCCTTCGGCTCGGTTTATAATATTTGCCCGCGGCCCGCAATAGACCACTTTCCTCCCTTGGTTTGAAATATACTATTATTCCTTTCCACCCTTACCTTTTACCTTGGCTACGCTCACTTGATGTTTTCTTATCGGTTGATGACATTGCTGAAGCGAAGCGCGCGGAATTTAAATACCCTACACTTTCAAATGCCCTACAATAGCTAAACTTAAGCCACTCCAGCAGCTGTTTGCTGGAGTGGCTTAAACAGCTCCTAGAATAACACAAACGGCTTCTGGAACAGCTATTTCCCTTGTGGTACCTCCACTAGTTGTTCAATAAACTGAAGAACTGCTGCAGAAAGTAGCAATTTCTTCTGATATGTGTTAGCTACCATAAACTGTTATTGGTAATTTGTTGCTATACACTGTTGTACACTGTGTATTTAAGTGAGTATTATTTTTGTAAATTATTCTAAATTTTAAGATAGAAGTCCCAATTGCTGACACTTTAATGGCAATTTTGATTTTTAAACGTAAAATAAATGTCTGCGGGATTATTTTCAATCGAAAGCTAAGCTAAAACATAGCAAAAGAAACTATTATTGGAAAAAATACAGGAAAGGTGTCAGTAATTAGGACGGGGTCAGAAATTGGTACATTTACCTTATAACATGGTCATTGCTCTTACTTTTAAGTAGCTTGAAAGCGAAAGATTACTACATCAGTGGAAACGTAGTTGGAAAAATGTTGCAGATATAAAATTAAATTAATTATTGCTCAATAGCTACCTATTATGGATATACAAGAACGCCTTTTTTTTTTCAAGAATACTTTAATTGTCTAGAATAATGATGAACAACTTATAGAAACAGTTCGGAGAATTTGGCGGAAGTAAACATCATCAGAAGTGAAAGAAAAATTAATATGGTCAGTGCACTCGAAGACAGAATAGATGAAATTCTGTGAATTCGTTCAAGAGGATTGTATTTTATTAAACCCGCATCGTTACTTTCAAGACATTCAAGAGGTATAGATTTAATAACGTTTAAAATCTGTAAATACTAAAACGTCAAGGTAAAAGGAATGAGCAGTTTATGGAATCCTTAGATCTATCCCAGGTTTCTGCGTAGGTACATACTACAACATAATATGAATGCATGTAGAAAATAAAAGGTTTCAAAACGTTTTAGATCCCTCCTTTGACGTATCCGTTTGCCTGCTGGTTTTATTTATTGGCGGAAAGATCTATTCGTATCCGGCAAACGTTGCCAATAAAGTTATGTAAAAGGTAACGGCGGAACGCGGTAAAGTTCAAAAGCTTTCTCGTATAGAGTATATATTTTAACGGGGATGTTTCAAATATTGAAAATCGTTCGCAGATGGATGTATCTAATCTAAAATAAGGCGAGATGCCTTGTTTCTCATTGGATCAAAACATGTGGAAGTGGTGCAGCATTATTAAATATTATATTTTTAATTATTTTTCTTTACTGTAACATGCATAACTGTGAGTGTTGCATAACTCTGAAATGTAGCGTGTAATTTCCATTATCTTATAAAATGTTCTAAAGGGATTATTGGTTTATTCTCTTCACAATTGCCTCTTCCACGACATACTCCAGTTAGATTTTTGATGAGTGTTTATAAATACCAAACATGTGGGATATCTTACTGAATGAGGTCTTACCTATGAGAAAAAAATTCTTGAAAAGATCTTAAGGGCGCGCGAAAAAGCAATATGGCGGACACATATATCAATGCAGTTTACACTATCCACTTATTCGGTAGTTTTTTGCAAAATTGAGACAGTAAACCTTGCTTTTGCCAATCGCATTTGGAAGCATGCATGTATATCTTCAATTTGACTACCTCAACTTTTTTTAATTTGCTCTTGCACTTGTCATAATTCCTTTTTTGTTTCTGAGTGCAAAGAGAAAAAAATAAATTATACCAAATATAGGAGCAAATGAAATATACATGATGCTGTGGTTTTGGACTTGGGTTTGTGACCCATACAACCCTTTTATCGCTGAGGTGTATTTTAAGTTGCATATTATGGTTGTTATGATTTCTTTGTCCGTACAGCTGATTTTCAATGTACCGAGAATTTTCACAATTTTGTTTTGTTTTGAATAATTTTAGTTTAAGAGTTTATCGTATGATTTTAATTATGTACTGTTAAGATTTTTTTTATTAGTCCAGTCATTCAAATGTCTATTATTCGGTTGTGCTGATTTTATGCGTATTCTATTTAATATTGTCATTGTAATGTTCTACGTCTGCGTTGTGCGAATTTTGAGAGAGGGATTTTTGTAGGTAAAAGAATTGTAGGGGTTTGTTAAACACTTCCTTGTTCGACTATTGATGTAAGTAGACGTTTTCTTAAATAATTATTGCCATTTTGTTATTCATTTTGTATTGTAAAATTTAACTTTCTTCTTTAATGTAGTCAATCAAGGAATCATTATTGTAATAATTGTTAATGTATTGAAGTGTACACTTGGTAGATATAAGATCAATTATTATTTTTTTGTTTAGGAAGATTTATTTTAGTTTTTTTCTCTCATTTATATTTTGTAAGAGTTAATTTTTCTGTTAATCTATTTTGCTGTATCATTTTTAATTTTTTTCTATCTAATTTCATGTTTATGTAAGTCTAATTTTTATATTTTGTGTGCCTGTGCATCTTATTATTCTTTGTAGTGCCCTGAAGAAGCTGAGAAAATTCAGCGAAAATTTGGTAATAAATTAAGAAATTGAATTATGGGTTTCTTTTTTGAGTCGATCATATCTGATTATACTCGATGTTGGATCATATAAATCGCAGTATCTGTAAATTATCAGGATAACTAATAAGATCATAATCCTCCCCTATATGAGATATATCATAAGATAGATCATAGGAGGTTAAGATAATGTCAAAACAATCACGTGTCGTATCAGTTTAAAATATTGGAGACTGATTGGTTACTTCCATACGGAACTACAGATGGCGCGCACACACAAGTGTCTCTCTCTTCTGATTATGATCTATTACGTGAAATCTTTTGAACAGTTGTTGCACCGAATGTCCAAATTCGCGAGCAATTTGTCGAGAAGTAGTAAGAGTTTGATTAAATCAAAGCAGATACTGGATGAATGCTTCAACTTTGTGTGTTCAGCTGTTTCCTTGAAAAAGAAGAAATGTAGTAACGAATGTAAAACATTCTTTCCTCTTCCTTTGCTTTCCCAGCAATATTTTTCATTTAAACCACTATACTAAACCTAATTTTCTTTCAGTTTCAGATAGAACTATCTAAGCAAATATTGCACAATGTTATGCCATAGACAACGCAATTTATGCCACGTTGTACAATAAATCAAACCAATTTTTATGAATCCAACATTGGGCAGCCTTTTAATATGATCACCAAACCATAAATGTTATTGTACAATCTCAAATGTTGCACAATCATATCGAACATCTAGGGTTTAGGAAGCCTTATACGTTTTTATACCGAAACAATTTTATTTCTACTATTTATTAAAAAAAAAATGTTGTTTCGACACGTAAAACCGTGTTATAAACAGTACTTGGGATTAGGCATATAGTTCTTTAACTGAAAAAATAAATCTCTAGTTATATATTTACGCAGAATTACCACAGTAAAATTGCTATATCATAAATACTTTTGCTCTGACGCACGTAAAATAATACATTTTTAAAGTGATCGTTAACGTTATTTTACTAATTGCAAGAAATGTTTCAGGGAGAAGCATGTAGACAATGTGAAGTCTCAGTCAATTCGGCTGCGTTTCACTATATTACAAATGTGCACTTACGTCTAATGAAGACAGAAATTATATCTAATTATTACGAAGGATAAATACATTAAAATGCATGGCACTGCTCCGAATGATATAACGCATATGATTCTTCTATATTTAGAATCTGAAATTGAGTCAATCGGAATATCAAAATATTAATGTTGTTGGCTGCTGATATTTCCACAATTCTATTGTAGGACACTTTATTTATGGAAACTAAATTATTACAAATCATCCCAACCCCGTGCTCCACCTAAAAAAGGTACTACACGAGACTACCTATTCTAAGTACTATATGGGTTCCATAACAATTAAAATGATCCTACTCTAACTAAATAATCTCCCTATGATTCTTAATAACAAAAATATAATACAGTAGCCTCGCGTGTATTGTAGGACAGAAAGAATATTTCATATTGCTTAATTTTCGCTTTTTTTAATATTTAAAAATCCGTAAATCAAGTCAAAACAGATAGATATCAAACGAATAAATCTTAAACTTTATTGTGTCCCAAACACCGCACATCGTAAACACCTAAAATAACCCATATAAGCGAACATAATAAGGTAGTACAAGCTTTAATGTGTGATGGAGTGTATTCGGCGCCTCTGAATTATGGCGAGCAGGTGAACCGACAGCTTAGCGGCTTATACAACACGTGTTTACAATAGGATTCGGAATAGAAAAGAGGAGACACCACAAAGGAATCTCCCTGAATGTTTCGTGTAAATCGATTCACTCTCGCCCGAGTTCATTCTAATAGCTAGGTATTTATTTAAGGATGCGGTGTGACGACTTTCCTAAGCCTTTTTTTATGTTAATCGTCTCTATCAATTCCCTGAAGTGGCACTGTACAGCAGAAGGATATGTATATAGCAGAAGAATGGGGGTTCTTGTTTGTGTATATTGTAAATACATGGGTGTTACACGTGTTTAGGATGAATGAAGATACAATGGTTTTTGTTTGGTTTACTTGTACGAATGTACTTTTCAACTGTATAAGGCATGCATACCTTCAGTACTTATTTTTATTTGAATTAGCCATAATAATTGAAAACCACTGCAATTAAGTCATTTGTTTGGAAAATATTTGTCTAGTCATTCTAAATATTATACTCAGAAAACGACAGGTATGATATTAGGCAAATTTTGCTGAGTTTAACAATATTACGCGGTTAAATATAGTTAAAGCAGATTTTCTTACTTAAAGGAAAACATGTTATCATTTTATGCTTAGATTTAACAAACATTTCAAATTAAAATGAACAACTACAATCTCCTATGTTAATATAATTATTTTTGTTGTGTTATATAGCAAAATTATGTTAAGCCAAATTTATGATTGATTATTTTTAAATCAATAATATTACATTCTTACAGCAAGTTAAAGAAAATTCATTAATTTAATTTTGCAAAGTGTATGGCCCAGAATGCACTAATTTTTATATCAGTTTCCATCGTATGTTGGATTGTTTAATATCGACGTTTCGGCAGTGTTTCTACCGCCATCATCAGGGTACCCCTGATAAGGGCTATGGTTTTCCAATTCCATTGTTTGCGATTTGATTTTTTGATTAAAAATAAACATAAACCACAGAGAAATGTCATTACATATAAAATTACATATGTCGTCAAATTTAACAGAGGAATGCATATATGATTCAATTTAATAACATATGTGATTTTATATTTAATGACATTTCTCTGTAGTGGTATTTTCATTTTAAGTAATGACAATATTTTAATTTGTTTTCCGTTTGACGTTGTAAGAGTCTGAAGATGGTCAGTTTCGGTCGAAATATTTAGCCTTTATAGATTTTTAATAAATAGGAATGGAATGAACAATATTTGCCTTGCATTTGAATATATTTATCCATTCAAGTAGAAAACATCCAACAAAAATAAAATAGACATTACATGGGCATGAACACTAACTTATCTCATACCAAAAAGAAAAGCATTTATAAATCTTTTGTCTTCAAAATAAGTAGTTTTTCAACATTTCAGTGTTGAATTTCATATCTGAAAGAGACAATGTATTTTTACCGCAATAAGATGCTTAATACACGGATGATACAAGAACAGGAAAGTTAATTTAACAAAAAAGTAACCACTTAAATCAAAGCCTGGCAAGAAAATGACAAAAATCGCGGATAAGACAAAAATAATTAAACCTTATTTGAAATGTTCTAATTTATAATACTCACTGTAAAAAATTGGTTCTATGACCACTAAAATGACTACAGCTACCCTTACCACGATAGAGAAAATATCGCTTGCGAGTGTTAAAAATACGATTTTTTTCATCTATCATTCATAAACTTATTAGAACTTTGCTGTTTTGAAATTGAATTCTTTTAGTATTCAATGATACACCTTCTTCGTTAGTTCAAAGGTTTTCAATTTATTGCAAGAACGAACAGTAAGCATACCTTAATGAAAGGTGTATAGCAGTGATTGAATTACCGACTGACGCCGCGGTAGCTGACTGAGTGAGAGTTTGGCGTGTGGCCCCTAGAGGGTGTGCTTCTATGGTGATTCCTTCACGATGGACCATGGGGCATGTTGGCATTCTTACGGTTAATTGTTTAGACATTTTCTTTTGATGTTTTTTGATAATCAGCAATGCTTGATATCAATTTTGTTATTTTAAATATTACTTTTACTGCAATCCAATTAAATAATGTTGCGAACTGCATGTTCGAACATATGCTGCTCGTGAACGGTTCGTGATCACGTGAACCAATCAGAGAACAGATTGGAATTCTCGCGAAGTGGAATGCGTTGTCTGATTGGTTCACATGATCGTGAACCATTCGCGAACTGCATGTTCGAACAAACCTATTATTCGAGTCTTTTACACTAGTAAAAAAATCGTTCGGGCCAACTAACTTGCAGCGAGCTGTTTACAGGTCAGAATAAAGCTTAAGATAAGTATTTCGAAAGATTATATATATATAACTCCAACTTCGTATATAGCGTCAGTCAATATACAGGGTATTCCACGTAACTGGTTCATTAAAAGTTTGTGATGTTCTATTATTTACTTATACTTTAGATTTTGGCACCAGTATCTGTTCGATTGGAACTATAAATGTAAAATACCTTAACCAAAATATCACTTCCGGTTGACCGGAAATGGATGTCAACTTTGTTATTTTAAATAGAATGATATAATTTTTTATTCATTTTTGGATTCTACAACTATAAATACGTCAGCTTTCATTAGCTATTCCTATAGCTACATGTTGCCGTTTTTTGAGTTATTTAATTTTTTCTTTTTTTTTAGTCATAATCATTGCATCATTGAGAAATTAATATCTCGGTTAATACTGCAAGTAGAGACTGAAAATTTGCTATGTTATGAATGTAAATATTACTCTAAGAAACGGTATTTTCAACTTTACATTCTAACATACAGGGTGTTCAAAACTGAGGAACAAAGTGACATACTTTCAAATGCAGAAAACTCAATTTTTTTAAATAGAACACCCTGTATTTTAATTCGAAATTAGAACGTAAATATCATCCCCTATCACTTTATATGAGCATTCCCTATACCTATCTTTAATAGATTTTGAGATATGAGCGACTTTTTGTTAAACACACTAAGTAGCCCTATCTTTAAATGTTTGTAGCTGGCTCTGAAATGGATTCACGTCAAATTCATGTATTATTTTTGAATAACTATACAAGAATGTCTGTTTGAATAGTCATTTCTATTAATATTGCGTTGTACGAAAGTTTAGTTACAATGATACATAAACACTTTTGGTTAGTCAATGAATTTGACATTAATCCATTTCAGAGCCAGCCTACAAAACACGCAAAGATAGGGCTACTTAGTCTGTTAACAAAAAGTCGTTCCATATCTCAAAATCTATTAAAGATAGGTATAAGGAATGCTCTATAAAGTGATAGGGGATGATATTTACTTCTTAATTCCGAATTAAATACAGGTGTCCTATTTAAAAAAAAAAGAATACTAGTCCTGTTTAACAAAAAGTTCGCTCATATCGCAAAATTTATTAAAGATAGGTATAGGGAATGCTCATATAAAGCGATAGGGGATGATATTTACTTCCTGATTCCGAATTAATATACAGGGTGTTCTATTTAAAAGAAAATGAGTTTTCTGCATTTGAAAATATGTCACTTTGTTCCTCAGTTTTGAACACCCTGTATGTTAGAATGTAAAATGTGCTTACCGTTTCTTAGAGTTATATCTACATTCATAACATAGCAAATTTGGAGTCTCTACTTGCAGTATTAACCGAGATATTAATTTCTCAATGATGCAATGATTATGACTGAAAAAAAGAAGAAAAACTTAAATAACTCAAAAACGGCAACATGTAGTTATAGGAATGGCTAATGAAAACTGACGTATTTATAGTTGAAGAATCCAAAAATGAATAAAAAATTATATCATTCTATTTAAAATAAGAAAGTTGACATCCATTTCCGGTCAATCGGAAGTGATATTTTGATTAAGGTATTTTAACATTTATAGTTTCAATCGACAGATACTGGTGCCAAATTTCAAAAATATAAGAAAATAATAGAACATCACAAACTTTTAATGAACCAGTTACGTGGAATATCCTGTAGATGATAAGACTTCAACATGTTCCAAACATTTTTGCTAACCGATAGAAACTCTTGAGGCATAACATATAAAAGAGGTATTAAAGTGTTTATTTTTTCGTTAGTGAATGAAAACAGTCAAACACTATTTTGGTTATTTAGAATTCTGTACTTATAGTATGGCCCTACCTAAAGAAAGCTATCGTAAACTAAATCCACACAAACTATCTTAAACATCCAAATTCCAAAATAAAACAGCCATAATTTCACTCTAGGATCCCGCAGCCAACAGGCCCAGAACATTAATAACTATTTGAAGTGTTCATCCGCATTTAGTCCCGAGCGAAATTTATTATACCTGACATTCTAAATCTGACTGACCGACATGCGTGTTTCGTTTCTGAACGTATACATAATATTATTTACCTCACTTTAGCTTATATAGCGTGTATTATGTACCTACATTATTATGTAATGTTTCGTATCATTAGGAATCGGAAAATCTGAGAGTATTGTGCTGGCCTTACGCGCATAAATCTTTATTAAATTTATGTCAACCGGGAACCGGGTTGATTTATGAGGTTGCGAATGAATGAGATAAATGCGGTAACGTATAATGGAAATGTATTCAATTTAATCAAATATGTTGGATGTAAAGGTATACAGATGTTGGGAAAGATAAGTGAATATAACAAACTCGCTAATTTTGTTTTGAAATGTTTGTTGTTAGCATTGCCGAGCATGATTAGGTGATATATCTGCTACCTACTTTGGTTATTTAGACGAAGTATATTCACATCAAGGTGAAAGGTAATTTTAACGAGATTGTTTATTTAAATACTGGTAAGCTGTCGTTTTTTCGTTTTGACTCCCATGCTGGTATAGAGATCTAAGCTGTGCATGCACTATGTAAATGTATTTTCCCAGTCCAATTACAATATTTCCATTTTCAATTCCAGTATTTGTAATTGTTCTTGCTGTACAAGTACAGAAAAAATAAGTATGTACCTACATTTTATTTTATTTTCATATTTCACTTAACACTTTTGCTTTATTTTTATCATTATAGTAAATGCTTATAACGGTAAGGGCCAGGACAAGAAGAATGATAAAAATACGATTCGTTCGTGAACGAATTTTATGTAAAAAAAAATATTTTAAATTTCTAAAGGAATCGCATTTTTAGTCGTTTCTTAATAAAAATTAAACACGTGCCTATTGTGTTATAACAACTTAAACAACTGCTTAATTTTTTTTATAAGCTTGAGGGATTCATAAATATTGATTAGCTGCAATAACATTACCTAAATCTTGAGGGATGTCAAAGATGTCGGCGGATGTAATTATTACTGTAGTGTCGTTATAAGCAGATGCACTTCTTAACATTTGCCGAAATTTTTATACTAATATATAACACGCTATTATTGACAGCCATTGGGCAATTCAAGGATAAAAATAAATGTGTTTTTTATAGGTTTGGAGGTTTGTTTATTGATTTCAGTAACAGCATACATATACTTATGTAAATCTCGAAGAAAGCCGCCATTTTATAGGGACATTGGAATTTGAAGAGTGTGATTCTTGTAAATTTGGGGAGTTTATTTATTGGTTTCAGTAAAAACATGTTACAAATTAATGCAAAAAATCAAGAGGGTGTAATATTTCCGCTGGTTTCAAGACAGACGGTCCCCACAACAAAACAATGACATTATGTAAAGATTGCAACCTTCTTACAGTAGGAAATCATTACGAATTAATATATTTCGGCTAATTACTATAATAATTTTTTTGTATATGTTTCAATTCTATTAGGGACCTACATTCGTCGTAGCTCAAATGATAGAGCGTTTGTCCGGTAAACACATTAATCCGGTAATGACATTATGTAAATTTTGGAGGATGTCGGAGATGTCAGCGGATATAATTATTATTGCTGTTATGTCGTCAGACGAATGCAGTCTTAATTAAAGTCGAAGGGAAACATGTTTATATTTATCCAATAAAAACCTTTAAATAAAAACAACCGTTACTAACAACTGTATCAGGGAATTAAATGAATTCAAATTGAATTTACCTAGAACATTTACATGAAACAACAAGTTCTAATAAGTTTACGAATGATAGATCACAAATTCGTATTTTTACCACTCGCAAGCGATATTTTCTCTATCCTGGTAAGAGCAGCTGCAGTTATTTTAGTGTAACGGAACGGGTTTTCTTACTTGGAAACTTTTGGGGGATGGTCAGCCCAAATTCAATCGAGCATGACCTAGCCTCGTTTACAGGTAACCCCTCCTGCCCTTTTGACCGGCGAGCCACTGCTGGGAAACAAACTTTTTGTTCGGATAGCGAATGGTTTTTAGTATTTTACCAAAGATGTTTCCCAACTTGTTTCTCCACCGTCAGTCGAAGCAGGGCCGTTAGTTAGCCTAATGATTGTCGACTTACCCTTCTCGTCGGCTTTCTCTTACCGATGATAACTTCCTCTCCAACTCCTTCCTAAGGGTTCAAACTGAACTTCTTTTAAATGGCGAAATAATAGAACGACTTATATTTTTTTTTACAATTATATATTGAATAATTTAAGACATTGAAAGAAAAACTAACAAACTACACAATTAAATAAAATAACAAGTGAACACACAAAAAAAAAAAAAAATCACAATTATCTTAATGAATATTTTAACATACTATATTACCGTTTAACATAAGCAGAAGTAATTTTTTTACTACAATAATAATTTATTAAGGGAGAGAGAGAGAGCGAACGAGTTACGGTTTTCACGTAATTGCTTTGGTTAGTTTTAAGCAGAAATTTTGAACATCTTACCGGCCGATGTGGAAAAAAAAAAGAATAATTCTTCTCGTAAGCCAAATTTTAGGGCACAACACTCACAAAAATTTAAGCCAAGAAAACGGGGAATTTAAACGTATTTAACACAAAATCACTAAACACCTCTCGAGGAAAGCTTTTGCTTCCTGTTCTGGAATTTTTAAGCGTATTTTGATGGCAAAAACTAAGATGAGAAGTTTTAATTCTAAGATTTAGAAACGCCCGTTCGAAATTAGAGACGGGTGCTTATACTTTAGCTATAACGAAGACCACGAATTAATTAATTGAAAACAGCAATGTTAAGGGTTTATAAACTTTGATTGTGACGTCATTTCGCACCGATAACTAGTTTCGCTTCTCTTTACAGGAGGGCGCAAGTATGACCGAAGGCGTTATTTTTCTGAACTTCAGACGTCCTACTTGAGAGGACCGTGCGAACTGCTGAACAGCAAATGTAACATACAATAAACAAAGAAGCAGATAACATATAAAGTAATACCATATTATTTTAATTACGCGAGTCTTTAATCGAAAATAGACTTTTATTTCCTGTTAGGTAGACGCTACTCAGCAAATGCCACGGTACCTATCAACTACGTATTAATAAAATGAATTTAAATTCTCGCATTATACAGGATGGAATTTCGAATTCTTACATTAGTAGCCATAGAACCAATTTTCACAGTGAATATTACAAATTAGAACATTTCAAATAAGGTTTAATTATTTTGTCCTATTACGATTTTTGCCACGCTTTGATTTTAACTTTAAGTGTGTGACTTGTTTTGGTCGGTGTGTACGTTGAAGCGGTTGCTTTTTTGTTAATTTAACTTTCCTGTTCTTGTATCTTCCGTATATTAAGCATGTTATTGCGATAAAAATGCGTTGTCTCTTTCAAATATGAATTTCAACACTGAAATGTTAAAAGACTTGTTATTTTGAAGGCAAATGATAAGTTTTTTTATTCTATGTTTCGGCCGAAACTGACCATCTTCAGGCTCTTATAACGTTAAACGGAAAAACAAATTAAAATATTGTCATTACATAAAATAAAAATAAACTACAAAGAAATTTTGTTAAATACAAAATTACATGTTTTATCAAATTGAATCATATCCATTCCTTTTCACTTTGATAATCAAATCGCAAACAATGGAATTGGAAAACCATAACCCTTATCAGGGCTACCCTGATGATGTCAGTAGAAACACTGCCGAAACGTCGGATTTAAACAATCCAACAGACGATGGAAATAGCCCCAACATCAATGATAAACATCCGTACCAGCATCGGGTGATAAATAGACAACTCCAAAAACATGCTCACTATTCTCCTACAATATGAACAGCACATTCTTCACGAACATTCGCAGGTGCTTTAACTAAAGATGATTACAATTCAGAAAGCATTGCGATCAGGACGCAAAATTGAAACAAGACACCAAGTCAAAAGCCACAATTTCTCAATCTATATCACATTATTTAACGCCTATAGCAATCAACAATCCACCCTCAGACTCGTACGAAACAAAACCCTCCAATTAATTTTAATTAGCGATTCTTTCGCCCGAAACCATAATAATTTGTCGGCCTACCCCGGGGGCACCTCGAGCAGATTTCGGGCGTTGATCATTTTAATGAACTTTCGCCTTTACGAAACCCCGATCGGCACACGGACACGCCGCCTTTAATGAATAATTTATTATAACGATACGAGACGAAACATTAACATCTTTTTTAGGAGATGCAAATTAAAATTTATTATATCCATATTCATGCGAAGAGTCCGCGGTTTTGCACCGTAAATTTTGCGCTCCACGTCTGCGAGCATGTCCGAATAAACGATCGTAATTGCTATTATAGTATTCGATCCAAAGAAGGCGTGAGTGCTCGTTTAAGTATTTATATTATGTATTTAATGAGTGTCGATTTTAGTTGCGATTTAAATGTTTTTTAATGTAGAAGAGAAAGTTATTATACAACCCACATGTTTGTATCTATAAGCTTGATTGTATATAGTCTTAAGTTAAATGAAATATAATTAAATAATATTTCGACATTCCGCTGTCAGCTATTTTGTAGTATAAGGTCGCTATGTACAAAACATGAAATTCCTCTAAGTAAACTACAGAGGTTAAGGTTAATTTGCCTGGGGCCTAAGTCAAGCATGCAGCACAGATTTCCGTGTGAAATTTAACTGAGGTGAGTTCCACATTGTTTCTTCATAGTTAAATCGTTCTTGCTACAAATTTTTGGGCTCTTTAAATATAAATCTTGGGAACAAAATACTATCAGCAGACAGAGAAAAATCCGCATAGTATAACATTTATACTTCATTGGTGGACAAAAAAATGTAGTAAGAATTTTTACTATTGTGCGATTTTTTTAAACAACGTCGCTGCAGTTTTATACACTACAGTTACAAAAAAAAAACAATAAAATTGTTAGAAAATATTGAAGCACAATCTTCTAGAAAATATTGTAAAGTATTTTACAATATTTTACAACTAGTACGTAAATATAATAAATTGCATATGATGGAGTCGGAAAAAGTTATTTTACCACAATTTTTATACTGGGAAACTTTATGGTACTGGAACACTAGTTCATGGATTGTATTAATAATTAATTAACTATAATTGCAATATTCTGATTTCCGCTAATAATAAGAAGAACGTCGGTCTGCCAAGATCTTGGACATACCTCAAAATTTACGAACTGTTGTTTCTGAAGCAAAAAAGCTTACTTTTTTTCCAAACCTTGCTCACACTTTTGTAAATAGGTTCTGTGATCTAAGCATTATTATTATGGCGAAGTTTTCTACCCATACGTTTAATAGGTACCGTAGAGTGGGCCAAATTCGATCGCATGGGGTAAAATCGATCAATCCTGATTTTACGGCAATTATTTAGTCTGGCATCTATGGAAAGGATAAAAAGTTTTGCAACACAGTCATTTAATAAACTTTGTTTATAACATAGATAACTAACTGGCTTTTTAAGTATTGCATTAAAGTTTCCTGTGTTAAAAAAATAATTTCCGATGGAATGACAACGAGTAATATTTCATACAGGCGGAAACAAACTACTACTGGGGAATCCCACTAGGACTAACCGAACTTTCGAAAAGGGATAAGGCGAAAAGAATCAATTGTCATTCATTCTTCACCGTTTCTTTTTTTGACTTTATGAAAGTGTCGGAATAACAAGAGAGTAAGGGGAAAATTAACACCTCATGGGGTAATACCGATCAGTTTGAAAAGTAAGAGAACAAAGAACATGCTCATAGACCAACGTAGAAATATGACATACTCATGTTTCTACGTTGATTTTATTGAAAATTATGGTGAGAAACTATAAAAAAAAAGTATGGCCTGGCGGGAGACAGCAATATAACCCAAATACCTCCAAAGCGCTAATCAGGACAGTAAAATAGAGCACTTCATCCATTATAAAAGCATCAGAAAATAATGGGGTGCCATATTCATTACCCTGTAATTGGCGAAAGCTGTTGGGGATGCGAAGGCATGAATTATTATTATTATTATTATTATTATTATTACTTCAGAATACTTTAAAGAACCGGTAGTTTCTAAGGAAGAGAAAAGATGACTTTTGTATTTCTCCAAGTTGACGAAATTTAGGAAATTTTCCAAAAACCAAATTATCCAGCTGGTCATAGAAGGGAAAGCTACGTTTTTGAACTGAGAGGGAAGCGCGTTGAATGAAATTTTGTTTTAGTTTTAGTTTATTGAATTATTATAGTTTATGTCATTATTTATCTGTTTGCCATTTCTATAATATATATTTTCTGTTATTTCCGTAAGTTTCCTTTTTTTAAATTAAAATTTTTGTTATTGGATTTACTCGTGTAGCTTTCAAATCTGTTTTATAAGAAAATAGATGGGTGATTGGAATTGCCCCCTATTATGGGGCAAAACCGATCACGCTTGATGTATTAAAAAAAATAGTGTTTTAATACATTGGGTTAATATACAAAATGGTATGTGTAGCTAAAAGATGTATGATTATATATAATTTTTTTCAATTTTTTTCGATCAATAATAATAATTGCAGCTCAGAAATAGTACATAAAACTGATCGGAATTGCCCCACTTTACGGTACTTCGTCACATCCCCCACCTGGCCTTAAGAGATTGAAAATAGACATAGAAAAAGCAATTGGCAGAACGAAACGCAGACCTGTTGATGATTTGGTCAAATCCCGAAGTCCTGAAGAACTTGTGACTGCTGCTGAAGTATCGTGCCAGACCCGTAGGAAAGCGAAACGTGATCAAACTTATAAGAGAGGCAGTCAGTGAAAGTTGTGCTAGCAAGTGTAATGACCAAAGATGCTTAACCAGTGAAGAAGCTCTAGCCTTACTTCGTCGACTCCAAATCTACAACTCACGCGTACAAACAAACTCGAAAATGGAGTATGCTTACTGGCCACGAGGTATTTCCGTCATTTTATAGCCTACAAAAAGCCAAAAGAGCTTGTTTACCGTCAGAAGAACACGTGATAATAACGGAAACGCGCGCTGAAATTAAACTTCAGGCATTATTAAATAAGACTGCAAGCGAGTAATATCTGCGCAACGTGATGTTATTATCGCTGGCTGTTTTGGTGGTAGTGAAGACACCTCATTCACTTTAATTAGCAAATGGGGTTGCGATGGAAGCTCCGGTTATAGCACTTGTAAACAAAAATTTACCAACAATGAAGATACCGATGCGTATTTATTCCTATTTTCACTTGTGCCACTCCAATTGCTCGATAAAAGTGGGTAATATTGCTGGGAAACCCCTCGTCCCATCATCTACCATGTATTGTCGGCTCAAAGCTCATGTTCTCTAAAAAAAAGTACGGAATTCACTGTATCGGAGACAAATAAAGTATTGCAAGATATGAGCGAGTTATCGCCGACAATTTGCAGGGTCGATGATGGATTTGATGTTTCTATCAAGCATGAGTTACTTTTAACGATGGTTGACGGTAAAGTTTGTAATGCTTTGACCGGAAACTTCTTCAACCCAAAAATACTATATTTGTGGAGCGAGTCCAAAGCTGTTGAATAAAGAAGCCAGAAAGTTTGCGGCTAACAAAAACAACCTTAGCTTTGGTATATCTACACTACATGCTTGGATTCGCTGTTTTGAATGTCTGCTTCGCATCAGTTATCGTCTTGATGTGAAGGTATGGCAATTGAGAAACGCATATTACAAGGCTATTAGTGAATCAACGCTTGGCAATAATTCAAGATCGTTTTAAAAGGCAAATGGGTTTAGTTGTAGATAGGCCAAAGCCAGGGTTTGGCAATACCAATGACGACGGAAATACTGCCCGTAGATTTTTCGGAAATCCAAAAGTGAGCGCTGAAATTACAGGATTAGATATTGACATTGATTAAACATTTTGACACTTTACTTAAGACCTTATCTTCTGGTTTTGATATCAACGTTTCCAAATTTCAAAATTTAGCACAAGAAACAAGAAAACTTTATTTAAAACTATATTCCCGGTATTACATGCCCGTTGCTGTACATAAATTCTGGTGCACAGTACGGATATTATCCAATCGGTTCTTTTGCCTCGCAACAAAGATTGCAGAAGATTCTGACAGGAAAATACTCGAAAACAGTCACGTATTGCCACGAGCATAGATTTACTTAACATATTAATCATCACATCTGAACCTGCAATTAACAGCCTCAGAGAAGTTCCAAAAAAGAAAGCAGGATCCCTCCCTCTCCAAGTGTTTGGATTTAATAAATCCACCACAGCCTGTAATTAACCAAAAAAAAAAACGTTGCTAGTAGCTCTAATATCAGTTTGGAATATTGTTTAGAGGATTCTTCTGAGAATGAGATTAATGATGATGAATGAATACCTAAACACATTTGGAAAAATCTAATTAATAGTTGTATTACTTTATTTAATTGTCGGCAGTACGGCTGAGAAGGAAGGGTGCATCATTGCCAATCTTGCAGCAATATATAGTACCGATTATTATTGGATGAGTGACCGTTCGGACAACACTTCTCAGTGGCACGGTGTGTTCCGGCACTCTAGCCAAGGGCCCTCAAGGCCTATAGTGCTGAGTTATTATTATTATTATTATTATTATTATTATTATTATTATTTATTATTATTATTATTATTATTAGTTTATTTAATATTTTTTTAATAATTTGTGTTTTAGTTTGACTATATACCCGATTTATAAAGATCCAAGTACCAAGATCTTATCTATCATTATAATTTGTTGGTATTTTTCAAATATTTTCCGCGCAAGACAGTGCATTAAGCTTGAGAATGTTTACTCGTCAAAATGCCAATAAATTATTTTATGCTTACGCTTCATTCATTACACCTAATGAGCACTTAAACATTTATCTATACGGCTATCATCACTTCTAACGCAGCAGAAAATAGGTTTAAATGAAGAGAGAAAGGTAATTCGCATTGACACAGCTTGTGCCGACAATTTATTATGTGTGCACCCAATAATATTGAATCGGAATTTTATTTAACAAACGATCCGTAATAAGCATTATGAAATACTCTGCAAATAGTTCCAACAACGCCAAGATACGTATCACGATCCTGTCAAATACGCAACATAATGCATTATTGTTTAGTATATAATGCATTATTGTTTAGTATATAAGTTTTTCAGATTTATGGGACAGCCGTCTGAGAAATAACTGAAGGACAGGGTGAATTAATGAGGCGAGAGATATTTGGGTCGCGCTAGGGATAATAACAAAATCGATTTTGTTAATTGTACGCCCGAAAAACCGGTTAAAATATATATAAGTAAGAATTATACTTCTCCATCAGTAAGACCAGTTTAGAATAAAACTGATGAAATTATGCAAGATTGTAGCACGATATTGGGCCAACCTTTTTACGATTATATTATTGGTTTATCTGATTGTTTTTCTTTTTGGGTCAATTCGTTTATGATATTGCTTTTTTAACTTTGGAAGATCGTCTTCTAGACAGACGTTTTATATAAAGAAGTGACTCACAGGTCGAGTTTTCTTTTTGCTATGGCAAAATGTATATTTATCTGTAGCTTTTATTATACAGGATCCTGTATCACTTTCGTAAAAGCTATAAAATAAATATATCTTCATTCATGATTATTATGCATCTTTTATCTTTATGAACTGAAATTCCTATATAATCTGTTTCAAAGTGAGTTATCTATTTTTTTTTTTTTTACAGAATCGATTACATTACTAAAATTGGTATACAGGGTTATTATTGTATAGCACTTTTAAAAAAAGGGGGTAAAAGATATACATGAGCAATGCCTATATACAAAAAATTACGGTTCTAAGTACACGGAGTATCGAGAAAATGATTTTTCTTTATTGGAGTCCGGCTCTGACTCATTTAGCATACCGGTGAACCATCGGCCGTCGCTACAACATGCTTTGCAATGGCAGCGTATAGATTTGAAACACGTTACATAAAGTTAACAATCATACATTAGTTTTATTGCAAACATAATAAGTTTATTTTAAAACAAATTTTACCTTTAAAATGTACTACTTATTTACGTGATACACGAGTTCATGGCAAAAGCACATCATAAAAAAAAACACCTGACTGCTTTGTTTGCATTCTGGTGCTTCCGTCTTATCTCAGTTTAAATCTTGTGTAAATAACATCTGCTTTGAATGAATTCACTATGCCTAGATTTAAATTTTACGATGTTTACTTACAGGTGGCTGAAATTCATTTCCTATCAGATTTATGTGTATACAAATAATAAAACACAGATGAAACTACATTTTGGGCCCTAAAATTTGGAAAATTACAACATGCACATAGAACCGTAATTTTTTGTATATAGGCATTGCTCATGTATATCTTTTACCCCTTTTTTTAAAAAGTGCTATATAATAATAACCCTGTATATATTTTTTGTTAATTTTTTTGTACACAGAGAAAAGAGAGTGCCTTGAATGAAAAGTTTTTTTTTTACCATGTTCAACGAAAATGGAAAGTTTCATAACTTTTGGTTTTTATCATCTTCAACGAAAAGAATACCTTTTCTCAGAAAAGTGTTTATTTTAATTGAAAGTAGCGTGCTGTTTTGCCGGAAGACTATTTTCTTCTTAAGTACATGCTTTTCGACGAAAAGTAACCGTAATTAAGTGGAATGCACCCTAGTTTTGATTAATATTTTATAATGTCTGTATAACTTCTGTTTAAGTAAGACAATACACATTACATATTATATTGTTACCATTATGTACATATTTAACAACATATTTTAGTTTCTTTTAAGTTATATTATTGAACTATAAACAATATTTTAAATAATAAAAAAAGCCGGACGTTTTGGTTTATTTGCGTGGACACGCATGTATACATTGATTTAAAACTTTTGCCTTTTACCGGAAAATGCAAGCACCTGTATTCAAGCCGAGTGCTTTTTTACGCGGAAGTATTTAGTTTTATTCATGTTCCCACGTGCATAAGTCTCAAATACACAAACAATAATGAACAAAAGTGAATATTTTTCGCGCGAGGTTAAAGAAATTTCAGAGATAATTGGAATCTTTTCAGTTAATGCTGATTTACTTATAAGCCAAGGGACTTTACAGCAGTATATAGTGTTTGCAGGTTTTAAAACTGTTACACGGGTTGTTTTTAACCATTTTTTATGCATTTGGTTACAGTTACTAAATTATTACTTGATTTAGGAATATTAAAAATATTCCTGTATTCAATCAAACAAATAATTTGGTTATATAGTAGATTAGATATTTGAAGCTAGCGCAGTACATATTTATAAATTTAACTAAAAATTTACATAGAAGTAAAAGTAAATATCGCATTTTATTTTCGTATAGCAGTTTTCTCCCCATATATTACAGCAGATGAGCAGATATACTTATGTGTAGTAGAGGAATTGTCGCATAGATGGCGCATCTCCTATTTCATTCCAGTCAGAGATAATATTTCGCACAAAATAGGCTGGAAACTACGATCGTAACATACTAATCTGGTATATTTACCAGATCAACATCTGATAGGAGTCATCGCCATTGAAAGGACGATTTCTTTAACGGCACACTAGAGTGCTTAGGAGGATGGTCATTGCGACCAACTCCCCCAATACTACACCAGGATTTACAACATTCTAACGGCAAATCCCCCTCCGTAGTGCATGGGATTTGCAGATAATTCATTTTCATTTCGATTTAAAAATGATCACGGCATTTTGTTGTGTTTACGTTTAAATCTAAAATGAATAAATGTTATAAGAAAAGGAAAAAACCTCTTGAATCAAAATGCTTAGGGTGGTCTGCCAATCTGCATAGTTTTCAAGTTCAAAATCAACTATCAATATCTTTCATTTAAAAAGAACAAACTGTTTTAACGAAAAATATATTATTTCCGAAGAAATGCGTGAATTTAAAATTATATTCCTTTTCAAGGAAACACTAAATCATGTTGGTCTTATAGAAAACGCAAAATCTGTTGGTTTGATGCAATTCCTTTTAAATGAAAAGGTTTTTTCTCTCAGTGTATTGGAAAGCATGGTAGGTTAATGAAGAAATGTTAAACGTTTATGGAGTAAACTTTAAACCAGATTGCAGCTATCTCTAGTAACAGATATCGATGAGTAAGGCTTATTACCTATGCAGTAAAAATCTGAATTTCAAGAACCCGGTGACAACAAAGGGGTATGACACGGCACTTTAACATTAAAGACAATGTTATGGTCTTTTGTTTGACAGATAAATAATAATTTTTTTTTGACATATTAATCTACCGTAATCATTTGAAATAATGCATGATCAACTTGCACAATTGACTCTTCTATAACTTTCTAACTGATACACGCACTTGATGATTAAAATCTTAATATGCTCGAAGCGATAACGTTATTCTGCTGTTATTCCCAATTTTGAATGGGGTGCATTACTAAAATTTGCAGAATGACATCATCGCTTCCAGCATATTCCAGCATTCCGTGTTTGTACCTTGATTAAAACCAATGATTATCCTGATTTGCCTTAATTTATCGTTTCTACGTGTACAAATATGTTCTAAATAAAATAATAAATCTACTAATATTGTAAATGTTTTTGATCTATTTTGCTGCATATTTTTTACGAATGGAAATTGAGAAATATGCATCATCATGAAATGGATGTATCGTTTCGCAATTTGCATATCCAGTCGACCAATATAGGAATAAGTGAAAATCGAAACGAGCAGAGCCGTGTTCGCATAATCACGTCCCAAACAACCACATATACAAAAAAAAAGAAGAGAAAAACGAGATATAAGAAATTTACCTGCCCGAAATAAAGTCATATCGAAACGAAACCCGTTCACACGACCGACGTGCATTTTAAATCAGGAATGACGTGGTTCGACCAAACACGACACATGCATTTTCATGTTGTACCTATGTAACCTTTTTGCATATACGAGAAATGTATGTATAATATTGCTCGGCATCACAACCGTATAGACGCTGAAAATTGCTTATGATGCAACTGAAATGATGTGTATTGCACTGAGTAACAACTAGGGTATTGTCGACTTGCCGTATATATAATTATGATAAAATGCGTGTAGGTGAAGAATTTCTCTGATTTCACTGTTTGTGAGCTGGTTTCACAGAAACGATTCTTCTTCTATACTGAAACTGTTATTGCGCGTATTGAAATCCCACATAGTTAGAAATTGAATTAGGTGCGTAAAATTCATGTTTATAATGATTATGCATTTTCGCTGAAGTAGTAACAGTAAAATTGTTAATATTCATTACGCCGCAGATTGGCTTCGATTTTCGATCGCTCATTTGCTGTTAAAGTGAAATGTTTCCCATTTAAACACTAGACATTAGTAGGCATACTATTGCTTGTAACATTATTTCGTATTGCGCATAGAGTATTTGAATAATTTTCTTTTCGCCTTAAAAACCGTAAAAAATCTGTCAGTATTGACTGTCCCGATTCAATTCAAGTTCTTTGAATGGTGAATGTACATTCTTCACTAATTGGAAGTTTTCTATATCAATTTTACGTGCGATATCGTTTATATGTTGTACAACACTGGAAGATTAAAGTCTCCCATAGCGCTGACTTGCTATGTGTTCTTTGAATCTAGTTCCGATCCAATGTAAACTTTATTACAGCTACTACAATCGATTTTGTAAACGTTCGACCTTTCATTGAGGTGAGATTTATCTTTCGCGTTGCCTAAAAGGTTTCACAATGTGTTTCGCGAGAGGTGAAGCATATCCAGTAGAGACTCGATAATTCGGATATTTTGGTAGCGCGGATTGACACCTAAGTTAAATTATGTACCTTGTAATTCGGACCGCATGATTCGATAATCCGGATTTCCGATCGTTACGTAGCATGGTCATCAGTTCTATCGGTTCCAACTTGTCTGAACGTGTCTCGAAACGAAACACATTATTTACCTCATTTATATTTTGATTATTTGAAGGGCGAACTTGTTTTAGTTTAGTGTGTAGTGCAGAATGACAAAACGTAAACATCTTACTTTGACTATAAGACAAAAGTGTGAAATATTAGACAAATGTTAGATTATTAAGATGGTGTGTTAGTGGTAAATCACTCGCCCTGCAGTACGGCGTCGGAACGGCTGTCATTTCCGATATAAGAAAAAATGAGGATAAAATAAGAAGTACGATTAGTTTATTTTCGAGTAAGCCTTTTGATGATGAGACTAACTTATCAACGATTTAGATTTATTGGAATTTGCCATTCTGGGCTAGGCAGAATAACCAAAGATGGAAAAAGAATTGTATTCCTAGTTTACTCAAAAACGAAGCAAACATATTCCTATTACGTTTGAAATACTGGGTGCAAAGGCTCGACAACTTTACCAGAATATTTATAGAAAAGATAAACTTTGTTGCAAGCAGAGGCTGGCTTCTTAATTTAAAAAAAAAAAGACATAACCTTTCATCAGCATTTTAAAATCTGCGGTAAGAAATTATCCAATGATGAATCTACTGTAGCTCCCTTTATTGCCAAACTAAGGCAGGTAATAGAAGCTCACGATCTTCTTCCCTGCCAAATCTATAATGCCGACGAGTCCAGCCTCTTTTGGAAGTTATTGCCCGAGAAAACATCGGATCGCAGCAATCAAGCAAAGAACGAATCACGTTTCTAGCTTGCACAAATGGTGATAGTACCCGAAAACTTCGGCTTCTTGTTATTGCTAAAGCAAAGAATCCAAGGGCATTCAAGAACAAAACTTTACCTGTGGAATACGTCACTGGTGGTAATGCATGGATGACTTCTGCTCTTTTTAAGGATTGGTGCCACAATTCGTTTTGCAAACGAGTAAAGTCATTTTTAAAAAACCAACATCTTCCTGAAAAAGCCTTACTGTTGATTGACAATGCACCATGCCACTGCTCCGAAGAGGAATTGATTAGTAAAGATGGAAAAATATTCACTTTGTTTTTACCACCAAACTGTACAGCTTCGATACAACCGATGGATCAAAATATTATCACATTAACAAAGTTAAATTACAAAAAAGGCTTTCTAACGCATATTCTTTCACTATTCGAAGACGGAGATGATGTGGATAAATACATTAAGCGTATTAATCTTTTGGATGCAGTTTGTAATAATTGCAAAAAGTGACAACTAACTCTTTAGAAAAGTGTTGGCACAAACTTTTATCAGGCAATTTACCCAATTAGGACTCTGATTCCTCCAAGCTTATTACAAAGGAAATTGCAACAAATAGGGTAAGGCTACCAAGAAATTTCAAACATCTGACACAAATTGATGACGAGATTCACACAAATGATGAAATGAATGGATGGGTGGGAAATGTAGGAAATATCACAGAGGATGGCGATCCTGGGGTTGAGGCGATAGACGATGGGACCGGCGATGAAGAAGTCGATATCCAGCAAAAAAAAAAAATCAAGTACGTGGATGCAATGAAATATTTTACATTGGGATTGCAATGGGCTGAAGAAAATAATCTTGGCATTGGAGATATTCTTGCACTAAAAAATATGCAAGAGAAAGCTGTAGTTAAACGTTCTTCAATTATTGCACTTCAAAAACAAAGCAAAATCTCGGACTATTTTACATAATCTGCATATATAGAATGTACATATACAGGGTTTTCCACGGACCTGGCTGGTTAGAAGTTTTCCGGCTTAACGAAATTCCTCAGTTTTAAAAATTTGGGGTTTGCAACAATTTGGCACTTACTTTTTTCTAAAATATTTTCACCTTTTTTGCACTTCCGGTTAACCGGAAGTCGCCACGAACTTTGTTATTTTAAATGGAACACCCTATATATTATTATATTTTTGAATTTACCATAAAATTCTATGACGATTACCATTAGGGTATCTTATACCTATCTTCAACTGTTTCTAAGATATTACGATTTTTGTTAAAATTTTGACATTTACATTGTTGTATGTAATTGATTAATTCTCACTTGATTTAAGTGTCAGAAATCTCCGACTTTGAAATCAACAAAGTATTAACATTGTTTTACAAAACGTAGAAAAAAAATTCAGTGACATTTTACAGGGTGTTTAAAAATTAGTGACATATCCAAGAATTTTGAATGTTGCAAAACTTAATTTTTTCAAATAGAACACCCTGTACATTTTTCTATTTTTGGATGTACAATTAAATTCTATACCGATTTGCTGTAGCATTCCCTACACCCATCTTCAGTAGTTTTCTTTTAAATTACTCGTTTTGTTTATTACCGCTTTCAAATGGCCGAATAATTTCTATCTGGTGGGCATGACATTAACATCACAACAATTTATTATTATTAGTAAGTATTATTGTTTATAATCATTGTTTGTTACACGTCGCGTGTTCAGATAAATGCATATTATTATGGAACTTATGAATTAGATAATGAAAAATATTGAAGGAGCTTATTTTAACCTGGATTCTTTAAATTTATTTTACATTCACTGAGAATGCAGGAAGAACTTATAGAGAATTTACGGTAATTATAGGAATTTATTTTCGGCTAATATATCTAATAAAATTCAGAAAACTTTGAAATAATACATTACACACTGTACGCAACTTTCGGTACTACTAAGCAAGATTTAATGATTCGTGTGACGAGAACGTTTGATGAATTAGACCCAGTTGAAGTGAGAAGAAGTATAAGGCGACACATTAAGACGTCGAATAATAAAATGCTTGGACGTAAACGGAATTCACATTGAGCATTTTTTTGATGCTCTATGTCATGGTTCAAGTTTATGCTGCTTGTAAATTGCATTTGTTAAGTATGCATGTATGTAAATATTCTTCATAAAAACCTTTATAATTTTGAAAATACTTTAATATATCAAAAACTTTAAAACATTTGTCTGACAAGCACAATACGTTTTAGTGAAACAATTTTTGTTATGTTGTCGTCGTTATCGTTTATGCCATTTCTCTTAATTTGAAACCAAGCTATTAAGAGAAATCATTTCAAAAATTTTCTGGATTCCGTTAGATATATTAACAACCAATAAATTCCTTTAATTACATTGAATTCTCTATAAGTTCTTCCTGCATTCTCAGTGAATGTAAAATAAATTTATAGTATCTAGGTTAGAATAAGTTCCTCCAATATTTTTCATTATCTAATTCATAAGTTCCATAATAATATGCATTTATCTGAACACGCGACGTGACAATGATTATAACAATAATACTTACTAATAATAATAAATTGTTGTGATGTTAATGTCATGGCCCACCAGATAGAAATTATTCGGCCATATGAAAGCGGTAATAAACAAAACGAGTAATTTAAAAGAAAACTACTGAAGATGGGTATAGGGAATGCTACAGCAAATCGGTATAGAATTTAATTGTACATCCAAAAATAGAAAAATGTACAGGGTGTGCTATTTGAAAAAATTAAGTTTTGCAACATTCAAAATTCTTGGATATGTCACTAATTTTTAAACACCCTGTATAATGTCGCTGAATTTTTTTTCTACGTTTTGGTAAAACAATGTTAGTACTTGTTGATTTCAAAGTCGGAGATTTCTGACACTTAAATCAAGTGAGAATTAATTAATTACCTACAACAATGTAAATGTCAAAATTTTAACAAAAATCGTAATATCTTAGAAACAGTTGAAGATAGGATAAGATACCCTAATGGTAATCGTCATAGAATTTTATGGTAAATTCAAAAATATAATAATATATAGGGTGTTCCATTTAAAATAACAAAGTTCGTGGCGACTTCCGGTTAACCGAAAGTGCAAAAAAGGTGAAAATATTTTAGAAAGAAAGTAAGTGCCAAGTTGTTGCAAACCCCAATTTTTTAAAACTGAGGAATTTCGTTAAGCCGGAAAACTTCTAACCAGCCAATTACGTGGAAAACCCTGTATAATAGCCGTATTCTTTTTACCGTCTGACTTAGCTTGTCTTAGTTTTGTGAGTTAAGCTACGAGCTACTCATTACGAATGACCAAACCAGCCGACTAACTGTGTTGTTAGAGAGTAGCTCGTAACTTAACTCCAACAGAACCAAAAATGGCACCCTAAAAAAAATACATGTCAAATATTTTTTCGGTGTTCTGTATTCCTGCCATATTTTATCGAAATCGGAGAGATCATCTTGACCTTTTCCAAGGAAAAGCACTCAAGCTGATCTGCTACTTTTTATTTTAACGAATTATTTTGGTAGATTTAACATGAAATGATTGTTTACTTTACCCAGAACACTTATGGCCCGAACAATATCGAAGGTTTAAAATAAAATCACTTTGATTGTTAAAACAATGATAGAAATATTATTAAATCTACATGAATTTCTTAACATTTACATTTCGTTACTTTCACAAACATATTGATTCAAATAAATATTTGATGAATGTTACCCAAACACTGTCACAATATACTCCATTCAATTTTTGTTTGATGTTCTACTATTTGTTCTCAAGTATTTGTTCCTCTTATATACAGTTTAATTACTGGAAAATTATATCATAGTATTTAAAGAACCCGGGAAATAAAGGTAGCATGTAATACCTTTTAACTACACTCCCTGAATTCCAACGACCAGTAAAATAATTCGCGAGAATTTGTAAAATTGGCCGAGATATCGCCCAATTAAGACTAACGAGGTTCATTATCCAGTAAACGAAAAGTCAACAAATTAGTTTTCCCACTTAACTATAAACAAGCATTTCAAATACAAGCTATATAGACAATGTTTTCTATTTCACTTGCATAATTCAATTTGATCTGACTGAATATTCCATAAATGCAAGCCGTTGGTGCATGATCTATCAATTACTCAATTGTATCACCAACATTAATCATAATTTGTTCCGACGATCGGCATACAAATGAACCCAATACACGTGTTTGACATAAAAAAAAAAAAACCAGAATTATTGATTTTCACGCATACACGCGTGCTTACACCCATTGTGTTGGCAATTAATTGAATAATAATACTGATGCATAATATATTATATTACACCACAGCCGACAGATATTGTCTATTGGCTCATGATTATTCATAAATTACCTCGACATGTTTGTCTGTGTATTAATTATCGCTGTAACATAAGGAGCTAATCATTTCTGCAATTAAATAGGACATATCAACCATTGGGAATAGGCATAACTATACAGTGTTGTACGTCCTTAGATAGTGTTGATAAGAGAGGGAAAAAATTGTCATGAGTCTTAGGGTAAAAAGCTATTCCTTATGAAAAGTTCTGCTTTTCAGAAAGATGAGTTTGCATTGAAAAAAAAAAGCTGATATATGGGATGATAGTAAATTAATACAAAAAAACGTAAATGCTGCACTGAGAGAAATGAAATGGTTATTTCAACATTTTTCGTAGTGTCACGAATTTGAGCATTGATTTAACCATGTTGCATTTAAGTGAATCATATGCACCTATTTGAAACCAACATATTTATATTGTTGCACACTTTAGAGTTAATTTAACAAGATTATAGTGTTCAGGCGTAACCAATATTTTATCTTGTTGGTTTAATTCCACAAATTGTCGATTTGATATTTGAAAAAGGTGTTCTTTAAATATTTACTATCGGTGTTAACTCAATGAAATGTAATATTTAATACTATTACATATAGGTGATCGCACATGCGTATAGTCAGTCAGTATCCAATCTCCGTACCAATAAGACCTATGTTTGTAAGTTTCTGTAACATTAATATTGAATAATAGAGGTAATCAAAACCCATCGCGCAGTATATATATATAACATGGCGCAGTCAGAATAAAAAAACAAACAAAATACAAAAAAAAATCAGTGAAAGGAAGAAAAAGTGCAAGTATAAAAAAAAGTGTCAGAAAGGAACAAAACAAAATGGAGAATATATCTCAACCCGAGAAGATGAAAATGGAGGGCGACCTAGCAAAAAATTGGAGGCAATTCAAAGAAGATTGGGAATTATATTCTACCGCGAGTGGTTGCAGTGGGAAAACAGCCGAAAGCAGCGGCGCTGTTACACTGTATAGGAAAGGAAGTTCGAGAAATTGTAAATAATATTGAAATTACGCTGGAAAACATCGACAGACGGATGCAGGAGCAAGACAGAAGACACGTTTCACCCGAAGGGTGCACAAAGATGGAAGATCATTGGAAAGAGATGTCCTGCAAATTCAAATAAGATCGTTTGTAACGGATTCGAACAATTCTAGAACAGGTCGGTGTACAAGTTGTAATTTTACGCATGCGCAAAACAGTTGTCCAGCTTACGGTAAAATATGTGATAAATGTAATCGTAAAAATCATTTTGCCTCTAATTGTTTAAGTAAATCTATTAATATGATAAAAAACAATTCCGTTGAAAATAATGATTATTTGGTGAGTAGTATTACGAAATCGGTAAATGCTGATAGCGAATTTTGGTTAAATGTTGTTATTAATGATTTATTATGAAACGTTAAACTGTACTTTCCCTTCAAATGTATGAATAAGACCTTTATAATTTTTTAGTTATGTTATTAAGCTAATATAAGTTTAGTATATAATGCCGTAAATGTTGTTCGTCTATTACCTACTATAGTCTTCCTAATTAGGCAATGTATAGCTATGCGTTGCTATCAATGGGCTAATTGCTGAATGTGCGGGCGGATTTTAAATTTCATCGATAGATCCATCGATTACAGTATATCTCTGTTTAATACGTTGATGATACATTAATCGATGGATCCATCGATGAAATTAAAAACTCGCCCGATCAGCAACGTGATTTTAAGCAAAATTGAAAATGGTTGCACTAACAAGAAAATCTTTTTCGTATAACCACCTAAAGGTGTTGAATTGCATGCAAATAGTCATTCGATGAATACTACAGGTAGGTTAAATGAAACAATATAAGTTTTGAATCAACATTTTATAGTACTAAACCAATAATATAAAATTATAGAGACAATTATTACTTCGTGTGTCTACAACAAGTAACTGTGTTGGGATAATGTTGTTGTATTATTCAATTAGCAGGTAGAAATTGTTAATGGAAAATTAAGTACATTTTCAAAGAATCACGCGTAATCTGTTTCTTATAACATTTATTATTATTCAGTTAACATTTTTTTACATATTGCATTAACACTAAAATATCATTGCTCATATTGAAAAAGAAAAAAGTGTTCAATACACCATTTTATTAGTTAATACAACACTTTTTTTCTCTCGGTGTGCTTAAGAGAGAAGTGTTATCATTTAGCACTTATGCATTCCCTCCAACAAGAAGACGTATATTTATTCATAACATAATCTACCATGCTTTCAAATACCTTCCTGAATAAAGTGGGCTGTTTTTTAAGTAAATTCTTTAGTAAGATTGACGACAGTTCTTCTAAATTGTGCCAGCTATCAGTGATAAACCAAAATCAGAAACGGTTGCATTTATTGTATTACAGTAGACCCCCGTTTTCGTAAAATATGCAATTTTTAAAAACCCTTGTAACTTTTTAATTTGTGAAAATGCTTGATTTATATAAGAACTTTATTAGGGCACTTTTTGACGTAGAATTCAATGCTCTAATTTGTTTTTTTTAATTCGTTTTTTTTTTTTTTGAGATATTATCAAGACTTGTGTTTTTTTACATGGAACACCCTATACATTTTTACACTATTCAAGAGCACATAAAATTGCCTTTAATATGATATAACACACTTGATATTTTATTTAAAGGATTTTCAAGATATTTGATTTTTTTTTGCAATTTAACAGTATTTCAAGATGGCTCTGGCTGTAACTAAGACAATGCGCGTATTTGTTTTTTTATTTCTTATTTTTTTTGGCCGTGGATGCTCGTAAATAAGCAAATAAAAGATTTTCTACAAAGCAGAAAAAAGTGGTTTTAATATTAAATGTTAGAAATAACAAGTCCAACAAACTAAGGCAATCATTAATAGTATTATTGATACTATAGTTGTAAGGAATTAATAGTGGGATTCTGTGCGTATTTGTAGCACTTGTAAGGTTATTTATAAGTCTGTAAGCATCCTTACAGTCTTGCAGATAATCTTTTTGACGCTACAGATATGCATAGAATTCCACCCTAACTAAGGTGGTTTATTTTGTAGTGTATTCAACTTTTTTTTTAATTTATCATGGCTAAAATTAAAATCAGCTGGTTTCTAAAATTCTTATAAACATATTTGAACGAAATATTTACAGAATATACCCCTCTATACAAAAACAAAATACGTAAGCATTATGAATTATAGTAAGTGTTCGAATTGTCCGCCATTCTGTTGTAAACATAATCGACACCATTTCCTTACATTCTAAACTGAGTTCACCAACTCAAGCGGAGATAGAGAGTCGAACGCTTGCAAAACTGCAGCCTCTAATTCCTGTCTTGAATTGGGAGAATGCTTAAACGCAAGATTTTTAATTTTTCCCCAAAGGAAAAAATCCAATGGGGTTAGATCTGGTGACCTTGCCGGCCAATGTATCGATCCCTGATTTCCAATCCAATTGTTACCGAATTGTTGGTTTAAAAACTCATTAATCCGAGCAGCATTGTGAGGGGGTGCTCCGTCATGCTGGAAGTAAACGAATTCCAATTGGTTTAAAGGTATTTCATCTATGAGAGGTTCAATGAATTGTTGTAAAATATGGAAATAGCTTTCGGAGTTAAGAATTCGTTATATATGTAAGGTCCAATTAACTGGCACGGAAATTCTTACCACACATTGAAACTATATCGTCCTTGGTTTCTCATTTCAATAGTAACATGGGGATTTTCACGCGACCAAGTATAAGAATTATATCTGTTAAAAATTCCCGCACTGCTTACGTCCATACACAGTTTAGAGCAAAATTATGATTTTCTTCACATTTTCCCAAAAACCATTGACAAAATGCCATACGACGCTCCAAATCCGCGGCAAAAAGCTAATGCACTTTCCTTGTCCGATAGTGTTTCTTTCTATACTTTTTTAAAATTGCGCTTGCCGATGTTCTTGCTAAACTGTTGTTTGTGCCATCTCGCGAGTGGAATGTGTTGGTCTTTTACAGTTTCCCCCAAAACGGCAATTTCCTCTAATTCTTTGTCTCTATTTTGAGCCACATAATTTTTAGGTCTCGGTTTTTGAAAAGATCCAAAATTTATTAAATTTTTCTTTAACCTAGTGAACATGTCTCTGAATGGTTGTTGTCTTTCAGGATATCGTTCATAGTAAATATTACAAGCAGCTTCCGCATTTTCACCTGCTTCTATAAAACACTTAACACTTGTCGTATTTTTCATAGTTTTCATACATTTTTGAAATCCTGAATAATAAACCACCAGTAACATTCATTCAAACTGACATTTCAAATATATTTGACAATATAAAACAAATACGCGTATTGCTTAGTTACAGCCAGAGCCACCTTGAAATACTGTTAAATTGCAAACAAAAAATCAAATATCTTGAAAATCCTTTAAATAAAATATCAAGTGTGTTATATCATATTAAAGGCAATTTTATCTGCTTTTGAATAGTGTAAAATATATATGGGTGTTCCATATAAAAAAACACAAGTCTTGATAATATCTCAAAAAAAAACGAATTAGAGCATTGAATTCTACGTCAAAAAGTGTCCTAATAAAGTTCTTATATAAATCAAGCATTTTCACAAGTTAAAAAGTTACAAGGGCTTTTGAAAATTGCATATTTTACGAAAAACGCTCTGTATCTCTTATATTACGGAAGATATAAAAATACGGACTTCACCAATCGATTTCTTTTTAAAATCGAGCTCCAGAAGCATAGGTCAGATTTTTCTAATTCCTTCTGAAAGAAGTATCGAATTTGGCCCACCCTGTACATATATTCATGAAACCAAGAACTCGGTATATGCATTGCATGCAACAATCAAAAAGTGTTAATAAACACAAATCGCCTATTCATTAAGCATTAGCAGCGACCATTAATTACAAGCCAGTCAATAAATGATCACGCTTCGGAAAACGATTAACATAATAAACAATAATATAAGCAGCAACAATTATACGATATATCCACCATAAATACAGTCATTATGAGCAAACGTATACAGAACGTATCGTGACACTCTTTAATTCCCATTCAAACCGAGCGCCGTCGGCCAATACGTATCGAAATGGCTTCAACTTCCAACACAGAACAAGCATGCTTAACTACGGATATGCAAATGACAGTCGTTTGACTGGAGGCGATTTTTCACTTGCACATATCGAACTGGTTGGTACTCGTGTCGTTTGGACTTCGAGGATTCTTGCGCGCACCGTTTTAGAATAATTGACATGAGAAGGAACAAATTAGAAAGTTTCGTTCCGAAAAGGGACGCCCAAGTTTGTTTGCCTCCTTTTACGTGTCAGTTTAGCGAAATTGACGTCTCAAAGGATGTGTTCTGACGTATTTAGGATTTACGTTTCAATAAGGTTGCGTTTATAACAGACGAAGGCAAAGTGGCATATGGTATTATAGTCATTTTTTGTATGCTTTGCAAAATAACATGCACGACAAACGCCTTTTCCATATCGAATCTAAAGAGGAACTGACAATAAAGTTGAAAGTTAGATTTCCAATCTTGATTTAATTCTCATTCTTATTTTGCTACATGTTTCGGTATAACACCATCATCAGGCAAAGAAACGTCAAATTGTAATGTAAAAATGATTTTTATTGAAATAATGTTAGGGAGAAAAAGAATATTAAAATCAAAGCAAACAACAATTAAAACAATCACATTAACATATTAAAATACGATACAAATTGTGGAGGATAAACAACAAAGAATACAGAGAGAAAAATCCGCATAGTAATGGGTAGATGCTTGCATAAATAATGGTGGTTCCCACTTTGAACACAGCATGTAAGCAGTGCAGGTATGTAAACATGTTTCCAATTTTCTAATTTATATTATATTTTTATTGTAGAGCGTATGGCTATGAAAAGCATCCACCCAATTGTTTCATGCAGTACTTCGTATAAATTATAGAGATGTCTGATATAAGTTAATTTGACAATGTTATTAATATGTATTTTACAAATATACAGTGTGTTTAAAAAAGGTTGTCGGATATTTTACCCAATTATAGTACTGGTGAAAATAAACAAAAAAGTCTTAGTCAACATGGGTCCGCAATTCAACTGTTTTTGACATATAGTCGATTACACATTTTAAAATAAAAAAAAACATTTTTCGTTTTGAGAATAGTTCCCTTTGGTCAAACAACTGATTTGTGACTTAAAATTATTCTGTCAGACATCTGTCATCAGATTATTTATCATTTGCGGTCAATTTTTTTTGTTCTCAAATTATGCATAAGTACACAATGCAGAAATGGTCGATATGCATTTTATGTACGTCGTGCGAATGGTAATGCCACTGAAGCACGGCGTATGTATGCCGAAGAATTTCCAAATCGGTTGTTACCGAGTGATAAGATTTTCTCAAGACTTCATTCCGGCTGTCCGAAACTGGTTCATTTAAAATTAATGTGGTTCTGGTTAGACCTAGATCAGTTTCTTCTCCCGAAGTAGAATTAGATATTTTGAGACGGGTAGAAGACAACCCAAATATTAGCACCCGAAGACTTGCCGCAGAACTAAACGTCAGTCATCCTCTCATTTGGAGAATTCTGCGGGAACAGCAGCTCTATCCCTTCCACATTCAACGCGTGCAAGTTCTTGCTCCTCACGACTATGATGCACGTAGGGTTTTTTGTCATTGGGTTTTACGAAAGCTGGCAGAAACTCCTAATTTTGCGAGTCAGATTTTATTTAGTGACGAGGCTGGGTTTACAAGAGACGGAATATTCAATTTTCATAACAATCACGTCTGGGCAGATGAAAATCCCCATGCTGTTGTTGAACTGCATCACCCAAAACCGTTTTTCGCTAAATGTTTGGCTTGCTATTTTTTGAGACTGTTTAATTGGTCCGTATTTCTTCTAATCGTTAACGGGACAAGTATACTTGGATTTTTTAAGAAATGAATTACCCGTTTTGTTGGAAGACGTGCCACTTTTTAACAGATTAAATATATGGTTTATGCACGGTGGAGTTGCTGCGCATTTTTCCATCGTAGTTAGAAATTTCTTAAATCAAGATTACGAGAGATGGATAGGACGGGGTGGATCAACTGCATGGCCTCCTAGATCTCCTGACCTGACACCTCTAGACTTCTATGTTTGTGGACATCTAAAACAATTAGTGTACGCACGATCTGTAAACAATTTGGAAGAACTCAGGCAACGAATCGTAAATTGTTGCGAGGAAATTCGGAGGACTCCAGGAATTTTCAAAAGATTGCGTCGATCTTTCATAAGAAGGTGTGAAGAGTGCTTAGAAATGAACGGTGGACATGTAGAACAATTTCTTTAGTATTACTTTAAATAAACATTTGTTTAATTTACATGCGATCAGAATTTCTTTGAAAATTTTTATCCTACTAAAACAATATGCAATCGACTAATGTCAAAAACAGTTGAATTGCGGACCCATGTTGACTAAGACTTTTTTGTTTATTTCCACCAGTACTACAATTGGGTAAAATATCCGACAACCTTTTTTTAACACACTGTATATTGTTTAAATCCTCTATACCTTTAATTATTGTTTTTGTTATCAGAAATATACTGTTTTGGAAAGTGTTTATTACATTATTTTTGCCCGGAAGTTAGTTGAATGATTAACACATAAGATTTGGTCTTGGTTTTACTAGGTGCCGTAAATCTATATGAGAACCCTATTTTGCGATAGTCAAAGAGTAAAAAGTTTACGACGGAGTAAAATACTCACATTTCTAGCTTATTCTCCTTAACTGATGTACCATAACTTTATCGTATATAATTAGTTTCGCATTCTGCTAATCTAAATTATAGTTCTGGCCATTCTGCTTGTTTGCCGTTTGAGAGAAAATCAATTTTATAGCCAAAAAAATATTTAAAATATATTATTGATAACCTCTACGCTTTAAAGTGAACAAAACATAAATATTTTAAGAAGCGTCTCATACGCGATACATTCAAGGTTTTTACAGCACTTCTTATAGTAGCGCATGAAAATAAATTTATTTACGGAA
Source organism: Protaetia brevitarsis (assembly GCA_004143645.1). Classification (NCBI taxonomy): domain Eukaryota; kingdom Metazoa; phylum Arthropoda; class Insecta; order Coleoptera; family Scarabaeidae; genus Protaetia; species Protaetia brevitarsis. The sequence goes on along the minus strand of RXPK01001368.1, from coordinate 114,360 downwards.
GTTTTCATATAACATATATATTTTTATATCAATATCGGCTAAGATTTTAATATACAAACACACTTGCCCACAGAACCCGATTTACGATACGAACTGCTATTCATAACAATACAACACACGGAGTAATGCACACAATAGGAATTTAAAATTCGATACATATAAAATTTCAATGTCCCAGAAATACTTAAGATCCAAGCTTCAATAACCAAGGAATATCTCAAGAATTTATTGACGAATAAACAGAATGCACTAAATCGAATGAATACCGTAATATATACATTTTATCAGGGAATATTATATTGCTTAATATTATTTATAGATATCTGATCAATTTCATTACTTACTTTTTTGAGTTCTGTATCTGTGATATCGCGAGATGTAGATTAGATTGAACTCTTTCCCTTGTTATTCTTCTATCGGAGATAAGTATCTGAAACAAGAAGGATTTTCAATATTTCCAAGCCTCAATACAATACCTGTTTAGTCAACAATCGGTTGAACAACTGGCTGAAGATGCCGCGTAAACAGTTTTAATAGGTATAAAAAAATGGTTTTTATAAATTGTTTATTATAGAGTTACAATTTTTCTATAAACGTAAAATTATTGATATTTGAACAAGTTGTATCGTCACATCAGCGCAGTCTCCAATGTTATTTTCTTAAACATAATACCCTCATTATTGTTGCATTTTTAAAAATATTAATAAAATTTTAAAGAAACAAGATGTAACATAAAAGCATTTCGTCATAGATTGAAGGCCGTATTGATGGAGAAAGCATTTTACCCATTTGACGAATTTATTGATTCTAAACTTTGAATCGTTCCCTCGCTGTGAACGATATTTGTGAAGTTTATTTGTTTATGTGTACAATTACCTCAAAAAATTATGACCGCGATTGGTAAAACGAATCCGTAGACGTAATTCTAACATATCTATTTTAAACGCAATACCATCGTAATCTGCGACGCAATGAACTATTGTCTCGAAAGATATATACCCTTTACGGTGTCCGACAAAGATGCCGCTCAGAGTTAAAGCTTTTGTAGTTGACGCCAAAGGATTTTATACAATAATTCTGATTTTATGCAGAAATTCCAACAAATGTAATTTGATTTGCGCCGTCATAAAAAGCCATGGTAATAACTATTTTTTTAATAACTATTAAAATAATTTTTAATAAAAAAATAAGATTTTTCCATACTTTCTAGACTTTTTCAATAAAAATTGCCATTTGGCATTTATGACTGATAGATTATTTATTTATACACCATATTAAGAAACTTTTATAAAACTAAATCTTAAACAATTTTTTGTAGCTGAAGTAATGGTTTCAGTAAATTTATTTCTTCAAATAATTATACAAGAACACATTTCAAATATTGGCACAAATTATGCCATCTGGTCATGTGCGAGTAATCGATGGCTAAAACAAACAATAATAAAGGAAAGCTATATATGCCGACAATCGTTCCAAAAGGTAATCCCCTTGATGTTAACCGACAAAGATGCCGAAATATTTTCAGCTAGATTTACATTCGCAGTGTTTTGGTTTGCAGTTTCCTTAGAAGAAAAACAAAATAATTCTTAGAATCTACACACGCGCAATGGCTGGTAGATTAAAGGAGATGTATCTTTTTTTATGTTTCCGTATATGGCTTATTTTCCCTATGTCATCTTTTTTTTTGAAATGAATGATGAAAAAAGAAAAATAATACAAGAAACTACAGTTTAAATAGAACATAATTAGCGATAACATTATATTAGGATCGATATGTAAATATATAGGATTCACGTTTATTTAAAATAAAAAATAACATCCCCAATTAAAGTTATTTGAGTTTTCACTTTAGTGACAAACATCCAGTATATTATATTAAATTTGAGGTACAAAAACATCTGAAAGCGCAAATAGTTCTATACTAGGTATTTCAAAATTTTTGTTAAATTATTTCAACTTGTAATCAAATTACAACCGTTTTTTTCACACAATGCAAGTGACGTAGTTTTTAGATCAATCAAAGATATCTTCGGAAATTTACAGTTTATTAGGTCCATACATATGTTATATTTTATTTGTTCAAAAATTACTGTTATTTCTAAAAATATAATAAAAGTATTTAAAAAACCAAAATTGAAAGTTGGTTACGAAACACCCTGTACAAGTGATGATAATTTTACGTTATTGATAAATCATAATCCCCAAGAAATTAAAAAAAAAAACTTCTTTACGTATTTATTATTCTTTAAGAGTTAATGTAAAACCCTGTATATATTTAGGATTGTTAAAGTTGAAAACGATGCGTTTTCCTAATTCATGATATCTTTTGGACTTTTAGTTTCCAAACTAGTACACCATGACACAGTTGCGGATACAAATAATTTAACCCTGAAGCAAATATATCAATCAATAGCAATTTATTAGACAATTATTATATACATTAAAGTATAATATCATAAACTTGGTAATAAAAATTTCCATACACAATGTTTTTCGTTCGTTGCCTAAACATTAAAGGAACACAATACTCTTCCATTATTATCGTAGTATATCTAGGAAATAGCTTGTTTCTTCTATGAATTATGAACAGTAATTATATAATACATCATAAGAATTTAAAAAAATCTGCGCTGACAACTTTGATGGGTATAGTTAATAAATTCTTTAGAATGAAGAAAGAGAAAGCAATTTAAAACAGCACTACGTATTGTATATTTAAGTAGATACCTCAACGCGATTCTACAATTCGTTGAACAAATCATAACACTTTAAACACGAAACAATTGCTTTTAACCGCACCGAACAGGAAGTAAATCCTACGCAAATGGCGCCTTGATTTATATTAATACCAAAACAATTGTGGCCGATTTACGGCTTGCTTTGAATTTATGGTAATATGAACCCCGCTGCACACAGCTATATATAAGTACTTACTACACATATCTACGAAATTATTGCAGTTTATAGTTGTATTCAACTGTTCCTTGTATTCCTTACGGAAATGTGACTAACATTAGGGCTGAACACAACAGATGTTGTGTATCATTGTATAATAATAAATGCTGGCCGCTGCTGTGTTATGTGTGTAATCCTTTTTGTTTTTAATTTACTGGAATATGTGGGGAATAATTAATTTCTTTCGAAATTAATACTGCTTAAGAATTTCTTTTTGTTTGGCGTGGTTTACTTTATTGTTGTGAGTTTCAAAATTTTATTTTTTATTTTCCACTATATTATTCCCGCAAGGTTCAATATTAGGCCCCTTGCTATATAAATTGCTGCTATATATTATACAGGGTGTATCAAATAAAAAAGTAAATTTTGCTTGGGTGTTAAGTACACGACATATAAAGCACAAACCCATCGAAACCGGATTTCATCATTAAAGAATAAAAAAAAGTAAAATTTAGAGCCAAAAATTCTTTAGTCCGGGCCTGATGCAAGGAAACGTCATGTTAAGCACCCGCTAAAAGTGGTATTATGTATAAATACATTGCACTCATTTAGTATTACTCTTAATGGTATGCCGTAAGTTCATTTAACGTCATTTTGAAAAAATAGCAAAACTGAGACATTTTGAATTTCTTCTTTTTATAAAATAAACATTCCTTTTTTATTAAGAGCATTCTACGTAAGTCTACAAAGTATTATTTTTAATATCCTGATAAGACGGTCGAGTTTCACCAGATATGCAACTTCAGTAGTTACAAAAAACGTAAATATTTTTTCTTATGCTTTGTCGAATCGAGAGTTAGTTGTTAATAAACGGTACCACATGAATCTGAGTTGTTTCTTTTGGATTTATTTAATCATATAACGCAAAATGAATTGAATCGAATTACACAGATATAAATTTAGATACAGAAAATTTGCAAACACGCCTTTTTACTATGATATCGCGCGAAAATGAATCTATACATCCCGCGCTTTTGCCGATGCATCAAGCTTCGATTTTCTTTATATGAAATCATGATGGTCCTGAAAAGGATCGTTTTTTTCGAGACGGGAAGAATTTAAATAAAATGTTCGAAGTGGCTTGCACTCCAAGCGGCGATCCACACAAAACTAACAGCGGTAATGGCTGAATGATAGTGGTATGTTGGGGTATACTCGGGACAGCATTTAGGTTGGGCACAGGTGCGGCTCTAGCTCACGGTATTTATAATTTTTTTTCTCGTTAATGCTTATAGATAGACCCCCTGTGCATTAAGACTTTTTGATTGTATATGATTACAGCTGCTATATATTATTATATTTACCTCTATATCTGATACACCCTGTATATATTATAAATAACTTTATCTATCTATTCTTTTTTCTTCTCCCGGACTCTAGGTGAACTATTTTGGACCGTACTCTGTTTTGAGGAAAAGAAATTATATCATAACAGACAATCGCCTTGTTTAAACAGTAAAGGCGCCTCAATTGAAAGGTGAATTTTGATCGGCAATAAATAACAACGTAATTGAATGCGTATACCATTCATGTGCGCAAGCCGCAGGGTATACAACTTGTTCCGTTGGCAATTATTTGAGTAATTTATGTCAGAAATGAAATTGAAAACCGTGAATAGTCAAGAAATACATGAGATAAACAATAGCATGTAGTATAATAACATGTTTTATTTATATACATAAAAAAAAAACAATGGATAGGAATTGAAAACGTGATCCAGGTGGCATTTTCGAGAAATTGATGAATTTAAGCAAATACCTGCATATACATAAATCAATATTCCTGTCGCATATTTGTTCTTTAAATGGCAACAAATTTAGATATTTTTGCATAGGGTTCGTAAAACAAAGATGGAACAAATATTTGTTTAAAATTTAAAAAAAAATCTACTGCGTTACACGAGAGCCATATTTAGTTCGTAATGAAATACGTGGGATATCAATTCCCTAGTTACAGTTCTTCATTATTATTATTATAACCATCGCTTATGCATCTCTGGTTTGGTTAACAAAGGTGCAGCAACAAGCTGCTGTAACTGCACAAGAAGGGAGATACAGAGGCTTGCATGTTTAGGAATAACAGCTGCAATAAGGACTAGCTGACGACCTTACTTACTAATGGTCGTTAGGGGGAGGTTTCTATAGGTTCTAGTGGAGGTTATACAAATCGCCCCAAATACGGTTGACAAGTATTGCTGTAAACAAGAGCGACTATCAGTCAATGCTTAGCAAACACAAGTTGTCACGTTCACAAGAAGAAGAATGCTAGAAGGCCTATACACACACTAGTGGTTGGATTCCATACGTCAAAGAGGCGAAATACCTTGGGTATGGTTTGATCAAAAACTTACATGGAATCCACATATTCAGAACACAACTAATAAATATACAGGGTGTTAGGTAAACATGCGGCAAAATTCACGGCGTTATTCCTTGGCTTATTCTAAGAATATTTTGTCCTATGATATTTTTTGAAAAACCCCTTTGTTTGGAAGATACAGGGCGAACAAAATTTCCGACAACTATATTCGATATTCGTTGAAATGAGTTTATCAAGTGCAAAAAAATTGTTTACAATGCGTCGTTATTTTTTCGATCTCGATCACATGAAACGGCCGTTTTATCTAGCAGTGGATTTCATTTGAATATACGTCTCATCGGTCGCATTTGTTTAGATTGAGTGACGTTTGGCTGTTTGACGTGTCTTTAATAGTTAGTGAAATCCTCTATCATGATGTGTATACTAACGCCGAGATGACTGACATGCATTTCATGTATGGACTCGCTGATGGCAACTCATTAGAAGCTAGACGATTGTACATTGAACGATTTCCTGTCCGTAATGTCCCCGACCGAAAAATCTTCGAAAACATTCGTCGATGTCTTCATGAAGCAGGCTCAATGAAACGAAGTGGAGGGCCAGGAAGATCAATGACTGCGAGAACGGTACAATTGGAACAGAATGTGCTGGAGATGATAGAGGAAGATCCTGGTAGTTCTACGGGAAAAATTGCAAATACTTTGAATGTAAGTCATTGGACAGTTTGGAAAATTTGTTGTATCCAGACATTCAACGCGTTCAGGCACTACTACCTGCTGATTTTCCTCCACGTATTGCATTATGTCAATGGATATTGCAAACATTAGTTCGCATCCCTTCTATTCCTGACACAGATTCCTTTTTGACCGATGAAGCCAGTTTCTCAAGAAATGCAATAAGGAATTTTCATAATAACCATGTGTGGGCAGATGGAAATCCGCATGAGGTATTTAAAGATCGTTTTCAACATCAGTTCTCGTTGAATGTTTGAGTTGGAATTGTGGGTGACTCTCTAATTGGACCGGTATTTCTACCAGAAAGACTTACTGGCGTGGTGTACTGCAACTTTTTGGAAGCACCGCTGCTTGAGTTTCTGGAGGATGTACCATACGCGACAAGAATTGCAATGTGGTTTATGCACGATGGTGCACCACCACATTTCAGTTTGGTTGCTCGTAATTTTTTAACAGCAACATGTGGAGATCGCTAGATTGGTCGAGGTGGGCCACACGCATGGCCTGCTCGATCCCCAGACTTAAACCCCCTAGATTATTTCTTCTGGGGATTTCTGAAGTCAATAGTTTACGCTACTCCAGTGGAGAATTTGAACGATTTGCGAAATCGGATAATTGCTTGGTGTACCTCAATTAAAAACGACCTTGGTGTGTTTGAAAGAGTTCGACAGTCAATGACGAGAAGATTGAATGCTTGTATCCAGGTTGGAGGAAGCCATTCGAACATTTATTGTAGATTGAGCAACTTTACATGTACTTTTTGATAATTAAATGTTGTTGCTGCCGCAAATCTTGTTCGCCCTATATCTTCGAAACAAAGGGGTTTTGTAAAAATCATCATAGGACAAAATATTCTTAGAATAGGTCAAGGAACAACCCCTTGAAATTTTTCCGCATGTTTACCTAACATATATGCCATAAGTAGATGCAGCAGGCTGGGCACAAGGAATTGATGATTCTGTGATTACACACACGGGTAACTAGATCCATGATAAGATGATAACGTATGGTGGCCAAAGGTGCGGCAGGTGGGGGCCGGCCAAAACACTAGCTGGTGTACAGACTGGCGTGTCTGTGTGCCAAGGATGCGATGAGATCGACCTCCACCACTGTAATGGAGGTAATTTTAAACCTACCGCCGCTACATGGAACTGTCAAGTTTACAGGGAGGCTCATTACTTGGAGGTATATCTGAGACAAAGTTTTTGCCAACATTTACAAAGTAATGATTAAGTTCATTTGGATCAGGACACACCAGTCCTGAGGTGCGGATTTTATCTCTCAGATCATTAATAATATACTAAGTCTCTTCAGCAATGTCATTTGCATTTATTAACCGGTTTTGATAATATAATTTTTTAGTAAGTTGTTGCAAAATTTAAGGGTCATCTGTGAACATCAAAAAGTTCACAGATGACCCTAAGATGACCCTGTAAAGAAAAGAACAAATACTTTTCGCCGAGTTACGTATTTCTTTAGTGGTCCAGGGGGCTTGTGGAGTTTGGTTTTGATAGTTTTCAGAGGAACTATCTAACTAAAGATCTACTGCATGAAAATAGGAAGACTGCCAATAAGTCTGCTGATTGATCACTGTAGACTAAATAGATCTGGTAGATGACCTTACTTGCAGATTCTTCCAAGAGGGGGAAGAAACACCAGTTCATGTGCTGTGCTAATCTGATGGCTTGACGAGGATAGGATTTCTAGTAATGAGCGTGGAGAACCTTATAGCTAGCAGCTACACCCAAAGAAGACGCTCTCAAAGATGATAAAAATTAGAGAGCGTCTTCTAGGAAAAAAGGGGATTACAACAGATCTGAAAAGGTCGCGGTGAAACAGGTTCATAGGCCACCCGAATCCTAATCTAATCTAATCAATGAGACTACTCCAACAGGAGCAACGCTTAAAAAAAAAACAAAATTTAAAACACGACATAAATAAACCTAAAATACGGAATTAAAAAGAAGTTAATGTAAAAGTGATGCCTCTATGGTATATCAAGGAATTCTTTTACATTCGTTAAAATTTCTATGCTATTTATTTAAATTATAGTTTATCAATGTTATGATTTGAAATTACACGAAGCATATAGACAAACAAATCGTTCTAAAAAGAGACTGTATACCGTAAACCTATATATTCAGTGTTATTTAGGTCAAGTTCATCTCAAGACTAGTATATTCTGCGCATATATTCCACGCTGTGTTAGATGACCATTAAAACCAACTTTTATTGAAGCTTTACATCACATATTCATTGACTTAGCACCTTTACGCGCTTCACAAAACGTTTATCTACGCGTAACATGATAATGTAATATCTAATATTTAGAAGCCGGGAGAAATTCTAGGAAACTCCAACCGGAGTTATTTTATGTTTTAGTAATCATTCAGTTTTACGTTGTCAACACGTAGGTATAATTATGCGGTTATGGACGGATTTTTAGACATATCTAATGTCTGTTTTGGATTTATCACAACGTTTATTCGTATTCGCACTTCCTGTAATAGATAAGTTTGAAGTTGCGTAATTTTTTTTGCTATTTTTTTTTTAATTGCACTAACGAAAACCATATACTCATGCTACAAGAATAATTTTAGATTATAATTTTAAGTTTTCAACGCGAATCAACCGTAAAATATCTCAAACAATGCCCCCTATTATGTGCAAACAAGAATCCCGTAGCGTAAATGAAGCAATCTCAACTGATAAATTATTCAAACAATTGAATAATTTAACATATAACGTGTAGGTATCTAGACAAAATTTGATTCTTGCTTGACAAAGGAGGTTATACGCTATAAACCGTATAATAAAAGCGTACCTGATATGAATAGAGTATAATACAATGTAGGAAAGTATATTATACAATAGGCTTTAAATTCTAAAGTTAGAAGATTTTTTTTTAATTTTAAATAATTTTTTCCTGTTTCGAACCGCTCCCAAAGGAATTTCCTATTTTAAGAGCAATGTATCTAAACCTATTAGCAAGGATTATATGACATAATTAATGACCTAAATTACGTAATGCTCAACGCAAAAGATTTTCACAAGCCGTATAGTATTCTGAATATTTAAAATTAACTTTGTTGTTGCTTTGAACGAAACGATTTCCCTATTAAATATGGACGAATTAAAATATTTTTCGTGTTCTTATTGATCTATTTATTACGTAGTTTGAAGGTGAATTAAATGTCAACAGTTTTAAAATCTATAAAACAGTATCATTCACTTACAATAATAGCTTTTCAAACTTCTTTTTATCGAATAATATAATTTAGAATTCACGAAGGTTATTATTTAGGATATTGTTTTTATCATATTCATTCCAAATTCAAATGAAGCGGTATACACGAAATTCCTTTTATATGGTATCAATTTCAATTTACGCATATTAGTGTCAAATCGGTAAAGATGATACGGAAAGCGGAACAGAAAATTGAACAAGAATTAGGATTTATGAATATGTAACGTAATCTGCTTAGGATTGCGAAATTTTGATGTAAATTAAAACGAATTGCGGGCATGGATTTTCAACACTGGCAGTAGTCACGTTTGTAAATTACACCTTTGGGATTTTGCATACGGTATAGCGTCATAACATCTGAGAAAATTTATTTTCGATATAACCGAATTCCTGTATGGAAAAAATTCAATATGTTGGCCCCACATTGGGCGCCAATTATTTTACATTTCGATGAGTTTTTGACGGAAGATCGTAAACGATTAATGACGATTTTATGGAAATCGATTATTTTTTATTGAATTAAAAAAAAATAACTTTATTGAGTTTACAAACATTAAATGATTTTGTTAAGTCTTTTTTTTTTTATCTCAGGCATTTTGTTAATAATATAATTAATATGTGTTTAGCGTTTAAAGTTTAAATGTAAGAACAGAGGTGGCGCCATCTGCTAAGGCAGTAAGCAATTTAAAAATAAGCGCTACAATATGGTAGTTAAAAGTAAAAAATAACAATTTTATAATAAACAATACTTTCAATAAGTATATTACATTGTTGTGGAATTAGGATTAATCCTGTATATATTGGGTATCGATGGTAGTAGTTATATACGTTCATCGTACGGTAACTGGATAATGTTAATGTAACTTCCTTGATATCGATACTAATTGAGAGGTGAATGTAGTTCGTATTAAATAAATGACCGGGAGTCCATGGAGACGAGGTGGATGCTGATAAAATTCTTCCTTAAGAATGTTTCAGTCTTTCGTCAAGTCAAATTAATTAAATCATACTTCTACAATTTCTTCGAAATTGAAGGAGCATTTCAATTTGAATGTTGTATTTACCATTGGGCTAAAGTTACACAGTCTGTTTGATTTTAGTTGCTACCCCAGATATCTCGTCTGTTGTTAGAGATACGACAAAATTTTAAAGAAGAAAAGTTGTTCTACATCTAATTCCCTAGTAGATATACCTTAGAATAAAAAAAAAAACAATTGAGCATCAATGTGTCAGATACAGCAAATACAAACATCATTTTGTTTTTTGCCTTTGATTTTGACATGGCTCTGAAGATGGCTATTTAGCCGAAACTAGTAAGCCAATAACCCTGTACTAACTGAGTATTATATTAGCTGTCATTTATCATTTCCAGTTTATATTTATAAATGGTTAGATAACTATGACATATGATATATCATTGAAAAGAGAATTTTTTAGAGTTTCAAAATACGTAATACAATTGGGTAGATTCCATTTAAAATTTTGTATATACCTGCTGTATCTGACACATTTGATGCTCAATTGTTTTTTTTATTCTGAGGCATATAATAGGGAAGAAGACGTAGAACAACTTTTTTTCTTTAAAATTTTGTCGTATCTCTAACAACAGACGAGATATCTGGTGTGAGAGTTAAAATCAAACACACTGTATAGAAGAAACGTCAAGATTTTTCATCATCAGAAGAAATTTGCTGTATTAAAATACCTTGATACCTTTCCTTTTGTGGAATTTTATATGTTTTCCTGTTTTGAATATAATGATATACCTTGGATGCTCGGAAGGACCTTACTAAGTTTGGTTTGTCAAAGCGAGGAAATTCCCTTTGGAATACTTTGGAGTGTATGCAAACTGATGTTGGAAGTATTTCTTATAATTGTTGTTTAAATTTCTGTGTAAATAAGTATTTAGTATTTTTTTATTTTATTTAGCAAATGACAGTTTAAATTGAAATTTTAATATGTATAAGTTGGTAGGCATTGTTAGTGATATTCACCATATGGAATAGCGAGAGATTTTTTATTTGAATTAATAATCCAAAATACACTGGATAGTATCTGATTGTTGATTTAAATATTGAAAATAAGTGTATTCACCTTGAGTAAAAGTCCTTATATTATTCAAATGTTTTTGATATATTATTATACAATAAATTATATGTGTTATCTATTTTTACACTGCCTTTATTAATATGAAAGCAGGTAATACATTAAATAATTAAAATTAACCTATAAATTCAATATTTAACGAAGTAAAAATCTAATATTATACAAGTTATTGATTTAAAAGACATGACGTGCAGCCTCCTCGGCTACCTACTTATTACAGGTAAAAATATAATCATTTGAAATCAATGACAAAAAATCTAGATATTGAATGAGGCATTTCATCTCTCTCACTTTTTAAACAAAACATTTTTTTTTTTAAACTCATCATTATTACGTGTGAGTTTATCGTTAAGTTACGGAATAGTTCCGATGGATTGTTTTATTGTCATTGCCCAAGTAGGTTTTAAAAAAAGCGGAGATGTCTGTCTGCAGTTCCTATGTTAAAATACGCAACGAATAAAATCAATTTGATGGCACACGCATAAAACGTAAACTATTCGGACGTATCGCGGTTTGACAGCCATTGCGAAACTACTAGATAAAATTTTATTACCCCCGGCAAATAGTAAAATACGCATTTTTTATCGGCTACCGTCAGAATTGCCAACCCAAAGGAATGTTTCGGGTAAATCGCCACATGTCCCGTCAAAGTTACGAAATGACCGCGCGTTTCGCAAAAGCTAATTTGAAGGAAATTCCTCTAAAGAGAGCAAGTATTCGGTATGTAAATAAATATAGAGGTATATACGTTGACTTTTGCTAGAAAATCTAGAAAAATCCGATGTTTGTAATAGAAGGTAATGTTGACGGTCGTAAAAAAACAGCGCGAATGTGTTTTAGCTGGCCGCAAATTGAGTATATAAATAGTTTAGTTTTCGTTTTGGGTGGGTGAAAATTAGTTAAACTGATGGGTAATATAGAAGTACGTTTAATAATATAAACGATACGAATTAAAGTAGTTGATGACAATATTCAATCTTCACCTTTTTAAAGCATTTCTTCACTGAGAGAAATGAAATGGTTATTTCAACATTTTTCATAGTGTCACTAATTTGAGCATTGATTTAACCATGTTGCATTTAAGTGAATCATATGCACCTATTTGAAACAAACATATTTATATTGCTGCACACTTTAGAGTTAATTTAACAAGATTATAGTGTTCAGGCGTAACCAATATTTTATCTTGTTGGTTTAATCCCACAAATTGTCGAGTTGACATTTGAAAAAGGTGTTCTTTAAATATTTACTATCAGTGTTAACTCAATGAAATGTAATATTTAATACTATTACATATAGGTGATCGCACATGCGCACAGTCAGTCAGTATCCAACCTCCGTAGCAATAAGACCTATGTTTGTAAGTTTCTGTAACATTAATATTGAATAATAAAGATAATCAAAACCCATCGCGGAGTATATATATATATATATAACATGGCGCAGTCAGAATAAAAAAACAAACAAAATACAAAAAAAAAAACAGTGAAAGGAAGAAAAAGTGCAACAAAGTATAAAAAAAAGTGTCAGAAAGGAACAAAACAGAATGGAGAATATATCTCAACCCGAGAAGATGAAAATGGAGGGCGACCTAGCAAAAAATTGGAGGCAATTCAAAGAAGATTGGGAATTATATTCTACCGCGAGTGGTTGCAGTGGGAAAACAGCCGAAATACAAGCAGCGACGCTGTTACACTGTATAGGAAAGGAAGTTCGAGAAATTTTAAATAATATTGAAATTACCCTGGAAAACACATCGATCAACAGCCGGATGCAGGGGCAAGACAGAAGACACGTTTCACCCAAGGGCCGCACAAGATGGTAGATCATTGAAAGAGGTGTCCGGCAAATTCAAACAAGATCGTTTGTAACGGATTCGAACAATTCTAGAACAGGTCGGTGTGTACGTTGTAATTTTACACATGCGCAAAACAGTTGTCAAGCTTATGGTAAAATATGTCATAAATGTAATCGTAAAAATCATTTTGCCTCTAATTGTTTAAGTAAATCGATTAATATAATTAAAACCGATTCTGTTGAAAATAATGATTATTTGGTGAGTAAGTATTACGAAATCGGTAAATGCTGATAACGAATTTTGGTTAAATGTTTTATTATAATGATTTATTATGAAACGTTAAATTGTACTTTTCCTTCAAATTATGAATAAAACCTTTTATAATTTTTTTAGTTATGTATTTAAGCTAATATAAGTTTAGTATATAATTGCCGTAAATGTTATTCTTTCTATTACTACTATAGTCTTCCTAATTAGGCAATATATAGCTACTGCGTTGCTATCAATGGAACTAATTGTTGAAGTGGCGGGCGGATTTTTAATTTCATCGATAGATCCATCGATTACGGTTATATCTCTGTTTAATACATTAATGATACAGTAATCGATGGATCCATCGATGAAATTAAAAACTCGCCCCGTCAGTAACGTGATTTTAAGCAAAATCGAAAATGTTCACCACTAACAAGAAAATCTTTTTCCGTTTATAACCACCTAAAGGTGTTGAATTACATTGCAAATAGTCATTCGATGAAATACTACAGGTTAGGTAAATGAAACAATATAAGTTTTGAATCAACATTTTATAGTGCTAAATCAATATTATGAAATTATAGAGACAATTATTACTTCTACAACAAGTAACTGTGTTGGGATAATGTTGTTGTTTTATTCAATTAGCAGGTAGAAATTGTTAATGGAAAATTAAGTACATGTTCAAAGAATCACACGTAGTCTTTTTCCTATAACATTTATTATTATTCAGTTAACTAACGCATTTAAACATTTTTTTACGTATTGCATTAACACTAAAATATCATTGCTCATATTGAAAAAGGAAAAAGTGTTCAATACACTATTTTATTAGTTAATGCAACACTTTTTTTCTCTCGGTGTAGCGAGCTTTATCATCAATAATGCTCGGAACAAAATTCATATTTGCATTATTGAATGTTTTCGTGAAAAACGCTTGGAGACGTCGATTTTCGTTTGTTATTAAGAGCCAGCTGATGATGTAAAACTTTTAATCATGATATCGCATATTTTTGCACTATGAATGATGCAAGACGCGCATGCATTAACTCATCAGAAAATTCTGGAATTCAAATCAGACGCAGGCAGAAATGACATGGTGTTCGCCACACGTGGTTCTGTTTTCTTGTTATTTTAGAACAATTATACTAACTATTAGTAGGTGGTATTGATTCATATTAGAAAATCTGTTGTTCTCTTAATGCTTTAAAGTCTGTTATATACGCACTCTGCTACAATTTGAACATGGAATATCCGAAACAACTTACATGCTTGTTGGAATTAATTCAGCATTATCTGCGAAAAACTCACCCACAATTTATTTCTTTCTAATTTTCTACCATTACCTATAAAGTATGATTCGATACCTAATAAAAACTTTATGATTTATTGTAAACACTTTGAGTATCAATAAACCAATACAAGTACACATAGATAAATGCAGTGGCGGCTCGTGAGTTATGAAAGAGGGTGGACACAAAATAAGAACTTGTCCGATTTTTTATACATAAAATCCATTCTCCTATTTTTCATGCTAGAAAAGATGTCTATGACTTTGTTGTAAAAATGCGTTCAGACGATCTTCTGACATGCTGTGCTTCTCAGAAAAGTTTTAATGCGTTTGAGGGTGGAAAAACGTCGTTCACATTCTGCTGTCGACATGGGGGTTGTACAGATAATATGCAACGGTTTATATGTTTCTGTCAAAACTTTTTTTAAATTGTTGTGTGTTATGAACACTAAAAGCGGCAAAACACCACCTACATCTACGTCACACATGTCCCTGCGCTCATAAATTACTGAAAGTTCACTTTTCAATTTTACGCTGTCCAACATAGGATAAGATTTCACAGCGTTTTTTAAACACACAATTAACCGATGCAAAATATGATGATTTTTTTTCCACCACTTCTTCGTTGTACTTAATTTTATGTCACAAATAAACACTGTCTAACTATTCACGTATGTCCACTTTGCCTAGAAAATAAAAATCCACGCATGCATTCATGTGAGAAACGGAATTTTCGTGTTTCTTTGCCCTCTACGCGATATGCTTTAATTCATTTAACCCTTGTGAATTCCACGCACCGACCTCTTTCTTAAAAATTAAGCAGATAAAACAAAATAGTCTATTTGTTAGTGAACATCCGCACGTCCACTCATATGTTTAATATATATTTTTGATTTTTGAATACTCTATTGTAAGTCCGAGTTTTACTTGTGGAAGTGTAATTTATTTGAACAGGAATTTTTCTTAATTAAAAGTTTTTCCTCAAATGAGAATAGGGTTTTTTTTTTAAAAGATTTTGCACTCAATTAACTTCCATCATTAGTAATAAACGTCACTTCAACCCTTTGAAATCATACATGCGCGGTACGCGTGAAAACGATGCAGTCGCAATGAATGCAAGACCTTAACTGATGGAGACACGAAATTGCGTGCCCCAAAACGACCCTATAGCGCATATGGCGAAGATAAACGAAGTCGTCCGATTCATACTACAAATAGGTACATCGGAAATAGTGCCCCGAAACATAGTTTTGAGCGCCCGCATACACTGTAAAAAATTACAGTAATTTTGCCATGGTAAATTAGGAATATTACATGTAATAACGTTGTGAATTTACCACAATAAATCATGTAAATTGTGTTTTACATGTTTTTTCTATGATATTTAACATGGAAAAAAAAAATTCGGTAAATTTATGGCTTTTTCATGTAAGTTTAAGATGTAATAAAAATTCAAAAGGAAAATACAGGAAAAAACATGTACAATTTTATGTTTACTATTAAAATTTACTTAAAAGTGTAAAATTGACAATTTTTTTCGGTATTTAAATTTGGGTAAAAATTTGAGGATCTTTTATATTTATTTTTACTTGAATACGCCGCAATGTGATTGGTTATTAGGTTATTTAACTGTACGCGTTCGGCAAATATACAGTTCATATAAATATTATATACGAATTTTACAGTACAATCTTTGAAAAATACATCAGCATGTGAAATTTACTAGATGGTAGAAATTTTACCTTATGAAGCAAATTTACCGGTAAAATTGTAGGCAACTTTTTTTACAGTGTATGCGCTAGCGACTATGGTGCGGAAGGAAACTTTGATACCATCGTTATAAAAATACGTAAAAATAATAAATTAAAATAATGCACTGAATTACATGCGAATTTCTTTCTGTGTGGTTGGGTGGGCACGTGCCCTTGTGCCCTTTAGTACCAGCCGCCACTGGATAAATGTGTTTTATTTGTCTCTACCAACATGATATTCTGAATGCATAAAAATCATGGTTTACTGGAAGTAAATTTAATTGATTATATTATACTTAATTCTTATCGCTGGATATAAAAAATTATAATTGAAATCCAGGAAAAGCAACACTATTACTTTCTTAGATATTACACTCATAAAAACAATAGCAAAATTTTAATTGAATGGTGTACTAAACCTACTTGATCTGGACGTTTGTCATTTTATTTCAAACCGAACTATTTATACCTACATAAATATACATAATAATAATAATAGTCGTTATTTCAACAGTATAACATATGTGGTTGCAATGAATACAACAAAAACTCTTGAACAGATTTCTTTAAATGAAACACGCCATATATTTTCTATTTTACGGTGCAAAATAAATGTTTAGAGAGGCAAATAAAGGAAAAAAAGTCAATGCTACTTATTATCGTGATACAATCGAACAATTCTCGATGGAAACTGGAAAACCGAATTTTTTCATTGTTATTTCCCTGGGGATTTTATCTTATTTGCATTTTTTTTTTTTTAGAACGACAGCATGTCTGACCTCTTGGTTATTTGCACATCTGGGGTATCGAAAGGGCGGGTAATAAAGATAACTTTCACACGTCCGTGGCTAGTTTACAAAACAAGGAATGAACACATACAGTAGAAAGCATCTCCTCTAGAAACAGAAGAATATGCTTCATATATACATAATAACTGTTTATAGTTACAATGGTTCGTGAGGTGTATTATATTATATGCTCTTCTTTTTCTGCTGTTCCAATTAATTCCTTAAGATCGAATACTTTCGTATTTAAAATATCGCCACATCACATTATTAAGCAGAGAAATATATACAGAGAAATAACATGTGTATGTATATGTATATAACCGGTTTAAAACTCCCCAAAACAAGACTATCTGTTATACATACATACATGCATACGTTTGTATATTATATTACATACATTTGCGCAACGAATTCTCAAGAACTTACTTAAATACTCTTATTTTATATTACACGTTGCCATAACATAGATGCCCTGCATCCTAATATGTGATGTTTGTAGATCCTAGATACACTACTTATGAATCTACGGCATCCGTGGTGGCTGCTCGCGTGCTTTACATTACTTACACACGTCTATTTATAATGCTAATATTAACTCCTCTTCAGCTTTGCAATTTGGGTCAAGTGTAGGCAGCTTTTTAAAGCGACAAAACCGGTGTGTTGCTAATTCTCGACTCGCTTTTCCTACATGTTATCGTAAAACAAGATATGTGACATCGAAGGACAAGAAAGACAGATATATACAGGGTGTTCCTAAATATCATGTACATAAGGAAGGGGGTAATTATTTGGTTTATTTTGTGCCTAAATTTCATATAAAATAGGTCTGCAAACGCTTCGTTACCAATCTGCAGCGGTGTTGAATTTCAAACCTTTTCACTTTTACTGTATAGCTCCTACAGTTTTGAATATATTTGCTCAAATTTGGAAGGTAGGTTACGCTATAAGGCCTGCATCATTAGCCATTGCCAAATGATGATGTAAATCTACAGGGTAATAATTTTTTCGGGGTCATGCCCTCTTTTCCCACCCTCGACTTTTTTTGCGATGCGCTAGATTCTAAAATACGCAATAAATTTTCTGTCTTGTTTAGAAACTTTTGGATCTCTTGTATTTTTTTCTTATCTCTGACCGTTATCGATAGAAAAAAATAGAAAACAATTTCTGTAATTCGCCAGAGAAAATTAAATTTTTTAAAATGGCTGCAGGCTCTGGCTTTATCAGATAATCACTTGAGTTATTAATTTGACAACTGACATTAGAATTCGTAACTTGTGTGTATAAGTAAAAGTTTTAAATTGCAAACTGTAAGGGTGTAAAAGTTTTTAAATACTCGTATAATTTGTAAATTGCCAATTTCACTAATTCTGAAATGGCTGACATGCATTTTATTTACGGCCTTGCGAATGGAAATGCAAGAGAAGCCAGCGCTATCCCATAGAATGATACCGATCATCGAATATTTTCAAATATTCATAGGCGTCTTGGAGAAACTGGAACTTTTTAAAAAGAATATAATGATGCAGGTAAACCACGTACTGTTAGAACACCCAGATCGAAGAGGCTGTTCTGAATGAAATATACAGACATCCTCGCACCAGCACCAGAAAAATCAGTGAACATTTATCATATTAGTCATCAAGTTGTTTGGGCGTATTCTACGTGTTCCCTGCTATCCCTTACCACATTCAAAAGAGGCAGGCTTTCTTCCCCGGACTTCCCTTTAAGGATTGATTTCTGCCATTGACCTTAATAAAGCTAGCAGCAGACCGCATTTTTAATTGTAAAATCCTTTTTACCGATGAAAGCGAATTTTTCAAGGACTTCAATATGAATTTCCACAACAACCACACGTGGCAGATGAAAATCCACATGAAATTGTACAAACGCATTTTCAAGAACAGTTCTCATTAAATGTATGGGGTGGTATAATTGGACATAATTTGATTGGTCCTTGTTTTTTGCCTATATATTTTCGGACATACTGTATATCTCCATCAATGTAAACTTATGAAAAGCTCGGTATATTTGAATTGTATTTAGACGTCATGGCAAGGCTTTTTAAGCAATGTTTGAAATTCGCACTTTTTTGTACTTCTCAGTTTAAAAAAAAAAAAACTTGAAAATAGATTAAGATAAATATACAGGGTCTTCTTAATCTTAATTAGTCATCTTAATCTATTTTCAAGTTTTCTTTTCTTTTTCAAAATCTGAGAAAACATTGCTTAAAAAAGCCTTGCCATGAGGTCTAAATGCAGTTCAAATATACCAAGCCTTTCGCAAGTTTCACATTGATGGGGATATACAGTGTGTCCGAAAATATTGGCAACAAACGGGAATTTTTTTTGAGGGATTTTTTGTAAGAAAAGCAATTGTAGAATTTTGTCAAGGACTTTCCTTATTCGACAATTGACGTGAGTAGATGTATTTTTTTAAATCTTTGTTGCCTTTTTGAAATTCATTTTGATATTGTAAATTAATTTTTCTGCTGTAATTTATTTAGTCAATCAAGGAATTTTTATTGTGATAATTGTTAATGTATTGAAGTGTACACTTTATAGATATAAGCTCAATTATTATTTTTTTGTTTAGGAAGATTTAGTTTAGTTTTTTTTTCTCTCATTATATTTTAAAGAGTTAATTTTCTGTTATTCTATTTTGCTGTTTCATTTTTATTTTTCAATCACCTCGTTTAGGTGCGTAGACGCTTTGTTCTTTCATTTAGCTTTTTCATTTTTTGTAAATTTCTTGCATTTGTCCACACTTTGATTTTAATTTGTGAAACCACGTGGATGGAAATTCAAAGATATTGGATAATCTTCCTGAACAAACAGTTTTATTTTTGCTTTTTATAGGAAATAGCTTTGTCCTATTTTAATTTAGAGTCAAGTGCAGTTTTTATTTTTAGGCCAGAACCTTCAGTTCAAGGTTTTTTTCTGCACCTTTGTAACTTAACCCGTTGTTGTAATAAATTGATTGTTATTTAACGTAATTGGGTTGAAAATTCTGTTCTTTTATTTTGTTTTAAACCTTTACAATTTTTCGTGTAATTAAAAAAGTCTGATTTCATTCACTCACAATTTACTTTTCGTGGTTAGATTCAAGTTTTAATTCGCGAGGGTAACTCTGAGATTGATTGTTCTTTTGCGCCCTTTAAAAAATTTTATCCGTTGAGCTAACTAATTTTAAATTCATTTTGCATTTTCATTTATACATTCAGTACACAGCAGTATGTACCATTACAATCCTTACAAGGAATGCGTTTTGTTAAATAAAATTTTACATTTCAATTTTGTGAAACATGACCCTAAAATTATTTGTATTTTTATATTCTATTTCGATGTGATGACGTTTAAGTATAGAGTTACTTCTTTCCTATAAATTCTTCATTTAATTCCGAAATAATCACAATATACCTATACATATACTAAATACCAGTATTAAACAATTCATATTGTAATGAGAGCCAATTCAACTCTCCGATCTGTCATTACGTGGGATCGGTCACCGGCCATTAGTTCAGTTAATTCTCCCGGCATTGAAAACCGCCTGCGCTCGATGCGGGTCATCGGTGTGAGCGGGCGGGCGTACGTACTAAACATCCACATAGCACGCAAGAAGCAAAAGGTGCACTCCGCACAGTACACTTCTCACAGGAAAAATCGGGACACCAGCAATCGTGAATTTTAGAATTTCTTGGGTTTAAATTTAGCTTTCAGAGGATATATGCGCTTATCAAAGCCATAAATCACTTTTTTTTCGTGTGTATTGCGATCAAAGGTAAAGACTAAAAATTTAAACAGAAATATAAATGTATATAGAGAAAAAGGTTTATACATTAAATAAACACATTGGAATTTCGGTGGCGGTGTTTCCTTAGAAATCCCGAATACGGAAATATTAATGCAAAAAAAAAATACATAACTACTAAAAGGCCTCTTGAGTAGACGGCACCATTTAGAAATACACATATATGTATTTAACTTGTTTGATGTTATGTAGAGATAATTCTTTTTTTAAGAAAACAAATGGCGATGGGAATTTTTAAATTATATAATTATATGCTTAGTTTGATTTATGCCGCAAGTATACTTCAGCAATAAACAATAGTCAATCAGCCTCCTGAGTTTTTGAACAATGTGATTTTCACATTGATTAATTACACTATTATTGATGTTATTCATTGTTGTTGTTAAGTATTCTTAATATAGTATTACTACAAAATATTTTCTATGTATTAAAAAAATACCAAAAACAGTTTTAAGATTATTTACAACATTTTTAAAGCAATTAGTTTCGCAAAGAAATTATTTATTTTATTAACCCTCCGTTTATCGTATTTTCAAGAAATATATCTTAACTATCGCCTGTGTAATCCAATGTCGTTCTATTTTATTGAAATATAGCCAACATTTTTGGTCTGTAGCACAGTTTCAGGCAGTAGCAACGAAAAAGTATTAAAATGTAATTCAAATTCAACAATAAATATTTTGGGCTAACTGAGTTGACGAACAATATGCTTTCTTACACATGTTTGTTATGTATATAAATCCAATAATATTTAATTAATTGTTAATAAACCTGTGCTAAATAAAGACAGTTTGTAAAGAGACCCAGTGTTGGGCATATTTCAAGAAAATAGATCAACGACGTCAGATTACACAGACGATAGGTAAGATATACATATTTCCTGAAAATACAATAAACGAAGGGTTCATAAAATAAATAATTTCTTTGCGAACTTAATTGCTTTATTTAAGAATTTTATAAATAATCTTAAACCGGGTTTGGTATTTTTTTATAGATAAAAGAAAACTTTATAGTGATACAATATTAAGAATATTAAACAACGATAGTAATTAATACATCAATAATAGGTGTCAAATAGTAGTCATAATCTGTTTAAAAAATCACATTACCCCAAAACTGAGGAGGCTGACTGACATATTGTCTATTGTCTAAATTAATACTCGCGAGTATAAATCCAAGTAAGTAATTAATATCAAAGAAGCACTAAGGAGTAACATAATTTTAAATAATAAAATCCCATCACCAGATGTTTTCTTAAAAAAGAATTATCTCTACATTAACATCACAAGTTAAATACTATACAGTGTGTTAAAAAAGAATTGTCGAATATTTTACCCAGATTATAGTACTGAGTGCGAAATAAACAAAAAAGTCTTAGTCAACATGGGTCCGCAATACAACTGTTTTTGACATATAGTCGATTGCATATTTTAAAATAAAAAAAAAAACATTTTCTGTTTTGAGAATGTTCCCTTTGTCAAACAACTGATTGTGACTTAAAATTAGTTTCTGTCAGACATCTGTCATCAGATTATTTATCATTTGCGTCAATTTTTTTTGTTCTTCAATTATGCATAATGTACACAAATGCAGAAACGGCCGATATGCATTTTATGTAGGGTCGCTGCGAATGGTAATGCCACTGAAGCACGGCGTATGTATGCCGAAGAATTTCCAAATCGTTGTTACCGAAGTGATAAGATTTCTCAAGACTTCATATCCGGCTGTCCGAAAACTGGTTCATTTAAAATTAATGGTGGTTCTGGTAGAACTAGATCAGTTTTCTTCTCCCGCAGTAGAATTAGATATTTGAGACGGGTAGAAGACAACCAAAATTAGGCACCCGAAGACTTGCCGCCAGAAACGGAACGTCAGTCATCTCTTATTTGGAGAATTCTGCGGGTAACAGCAGCTCTATCCCTACCACATTCAACGCGTGCAGTTCTCTGCTCCTCTCGATTATGATCACGTAGGGTTTTTTGTCATGGGTTTTTACGAAACTGGCAGAAACTCCTAATTTGCACGCATATTATTTAGTGACGAAGCTGGTTTACAGAGACGGAATATTCAATTTTTCATAACAGTCACGTCTGGGCAGATGAAAATCCCATGCTGTTGTTGAACTGCATCCCCCCGTTTTTTCGCTATGTTTTGTTGTATTTTTGGAGACTGTTTAATTTGGTCCAGTATTTCTCCCTAATCGTTTAACGGACAAGTATACTTGGATTTTTAAGAATGAATTACCCGTTTTGTTGGAAGGACGTGCCACTTTTTAACAGCGTTAAATATGTGGTTTGTGCACGATGGGTTGCTGCGGCATTTTTCCATCGTAGTTAGAATTTCTTAAATCAAATTATACACGAGAGATGGATAGGACTGGGTGGACGGCTATGGCCTCAACCTAGTCCTGCACCTGACCTCTAACTTTATGTTGGGGGCATCTTAAAACAATTAGTGTAACGCACGATCTGTAAACAATTTGAAGAACTCAGGCAACGAATCGTAAATTGTTGCGAGGAATTCGGAGGACTCCAGGAATTTTCGAAAGATTGCGTCGATCTTTCATAAGAAGGTGTGAAGTTGTGCTTAGAAATGAACGGTGGACATGTAGAACAATTTCTTTAGTTTTCCTTTAAATAAACATTTGTTTAATTTACGTTGCGATCAGAATTTCTTTGAAAATTTTTATCTTACTAAAACAATATGCAATCGACTTATATGTCAAAAACAGTTGAATTGCGGACCTATGTTGACTAAGACTTTTTGTTATTTCCACAGTACTACAATTGGGTAAAATATTCGACAACCTTTTTTTAACACACTGTATATTTCTAAATGAAGCCGTCTATTCAAAAGTTCTTTTTGTTGTAATGTATTTTTTTTCATTGGTATTTCTAAAGGAAACGCCGCCACCAAAACTCCGATTTGTTTATTCTATACATAAACCTTTTTCTCTCTATATACTTATTTTTCTGTTTAAATTTCTAGTCGTTACCTTTGATCGCAGTAATATATATAATTAAGTGATTTATGGCTATGATAAGTGAATACGTCCTCCGAAAGTTGCATTTACAATCAAGAAATTTTAAAATTCTAAATTGCTAGTGTCCCGATTTTTCCTGTGAGAAGTGTACAAAACATCCATAGCACGCAAGAGGCAAAAGGTGCACTCCGCACACACGTACATTTTTCCGAAGAACGCTTTTGAATTATGCATCGGCGATCGAAGATTCGGTTACGCACCGCAATTATGATAATGATGACGCGACCTAAGCGGTGACGTCATCTTCGTAACTATCTCGTGATCTCGCTGAATGCTTTCCGCGCAAAGCCGCGCTACTAGTCGCGTATACATAGATAGATCGCGACGTCTCAACAGACGGGGCCACATAGCGCATAGGTGACTCATCCCGTCGGACCGGGCTGTGATATGTATGTATGTAGACGCGCGGGCACTTACTCTGTGGTGTTCTCGTGAATTCTTCGCGCTGACAGGGGCGTATGACGTAATTTCGCGATGAATAGGATGTATCTAGATAGGTCTTCCAGACGTTTGTTGACCCAACATTGGAAACGTCACTACCGCATTACCATTTAAGGTTAAAGAAGAGGAACTTCGTGGTTAATGAATGTAAAAACCGTTTTTTTTATCGTTTCAACTTCTTCCATTTTTTTTTTACATTATTAAAAATTAAATTCTTGGAAATTACATTTCAGATGCATCAAGTAATAATAATAATCTGCCTTTATAAATTCGTGCACCGAGAGAAAAAAAAGTGTTGTATTAACTAATAAAATGGTGTATTGAACACTTTTTTCTTTTTCAATATGAGCAATGATATTTTAGTGTTAATGCAATACGTAAAAAAATGTTAAATTGCGTTAGTTAACTGAATAATAATAAATGTTATAAGAAACAGACTATGCGTGATTCTTTGAACATGTACTTAATTTTCCATTAACAATTTCTACCTGCTAATTGAATAATACAACAACATTATCCCAACACAGTTACTTGTTGTACACACACGAAGTAATAATTGTATCTATAATTTTATAATATTGGTTTAACATTATAAAATGTTAATTCAAAACTTATATTGTTTCATTTAACCTACCTGTAGTATTCATCGAATGACTATTGCATGTAATTCAACACTTTTAGGTGGTTATACGAAAAAGATTTTCTTGTTAGTGGAACCATTTTCGATTTTGCTTAAAATCACGTTACTGATCGGGCGAGTTTTTAATTTCATCGATGGATCCATCGATTACTGTATAATAAATGTATTAAACAGAGATATACTGTATTCGATGGATCTATCGATGAAATTAAAAATCCGCCCGCACATTTAGCAATTAGTCGATTGATAGCAACGCATAGCTATATATTGGCTACATAGGAAGACTATAGTAGGTAATAGAAGAAAAACATTTACGGCATTATATACTACACTTATATTAGCTTATTAACATAACTAAAAAATTATATAGGTTTTATTCATACATTTGAAACGAAAGTACAATTTAACGTTTCATAATAAATCATTAACAACAACATTTAACCAAAATTCGTTATCAGCATTTACCGATTTCGTAATACTACCCACCAAATAATCATTATTTTCAACGGAATTGGTTTTTATCATATTAATCAATTTACTTAAACAATTAGAGGCAAAATGATTTTTGCGATTACATTTATCACATATTTTACCATAAGTTGGACAACTGTTTTGCGCATGCGTAAAATTACAACGTGTACACCGACCTGTGCTAGATTTGTTCGAATCCGTTACAAACGATCTTGTTTGAATTTGCCGGACTCCTCTTTCCAATGATCTACCATCCTTGTGCGGCCCTTGGGTGAAACGTGTCTTCTGTCTTGCTCCTGCATCCGGCTGTCGATCGATGTGTTTTCCAGCGTAATTTCATATTATTAAAATTCTCGAACTTCCTTTCCTATACAGTGTAACAGCGTCGCTGCTTGTTTTCGGCTGTTTTCCCACTGCAACCACTCGAGGTAGAGTATAATTCCCAATCTTCTTTGAATTGCCTCCAATTTTTTGCTAGGTCTCCCTCCATTTTCATCATCTCGGGTTGAGATATATTCTCCATTTTGTTTTGTTCCTTTCTGACACTCTTTTTTATAGTTTGTTGTAGTTTTTCTTCCTTTAACTGATGTTTTTTTGTATTTTGTTTGTTTTTTATTCTGACTGCGCTATGTTATATATATATATACTCCGCGATGGGTTTTGATTATCTTTATTATTCAATATTATTGTTACAGAAGCTTACAAACATAGGTCTTATTGCTATGGAGGTTGGATACTAACTAACTATACGCATGTGCGATCACCTACATGTAATGTAATAGTATTAAATATTACATTTCATTCAGTTAACACCGATAGTAAATGTTTAAAGAACACCTGTTTCAAATGTCAAATCGACAATTTGTGGGGTTAAACCAACAAGATAAAATATTGGTTACGCCTGAACACTATAATCTTGTTAAATTAATTCTAAAGTGTACAACAATATAAATGTATTTGTTTCAAATAGGTGCATATGATTCACTTAAATGCTACATGGTTAAATCAATGCTCAAATTCGTGACACTACGAAAAATGTTGAAATAACCATTTCATTTCTCTCAGTGTGGACAGTGTTAACATTGAAAACTCCGAAAAACTAATTTCCCTAGACGTAGTTTCTATGTACACAAATATGCCCGTAGATTTAGCCCTTGAAATAGTAGAAAAGCGCTGGCATGCTTTGCAGGATTTTACCGAATTACCGCTAAATAGCTTTTTAGAAGCGCTAAAACTTACTCTGTCAACAACCTATTTCCAATTTCAAAATACCTTTTATAAATAAAATGATGGTTGCGCGATGGGTTCACCGATATCAAGCGTCATTGCACAAATAGTATTAGAAGATTTAGAAACAAACATCATAAACGGTCTCGATTTCAAACCAAATTTCTTCAAACGGTATACGTGAATGATTGTATTGCATGTATACCAGAAAATAAAATTCAATATTTTCTCAAACAATTCAACAGTTATCACCCCAAATTAAAATTTACTCTAGAAACAGAAAAACATAACACCATTAACTTCCTTGATATAACTCTAATCCGCAAAAACAACAAAATTCTCACAAAGATTTTCCATAAATCCATTTCATCCGGAAGATTCGTTAACTTTAATTCAGTTCAACCACAGATTATCCAGATAGTTCACTTGCAGTCGACACCTTTGATGTTCGTGGCACGAACGGTACTTCGCGCAGCCTACCGCGCGCATTTCGACAGGTCCGCATTAATAAAAATGTCAGGAACGGATTTAATATAATTGAACAAAATTAAAGTTTAATGTGTCTTTCATTTTATTTATGTTATGAATTTAATGTTGGCAATATATAATTACAGAACTATAGGGAAGTAATTTTTAAGAAAATATAAACAAACATAATCTAGAAAAGATTGTAAGATTGCCTTCGATAATAATTTATCCAAGATTAATAAAAACTAAGTGTAAGAAAATTATAAACGTTTATTCGTATGTGTAAAGTGGTGTAACAATAAG
This sequence comes from Protaetia brevitarsis, assembly GCA_004143645.1. Lineage (NCBI taxonomy): Eukaryota > Metazoa > Arthropoda > Insecta > Coleoptera > Scarabaeidae > Protaetia > Protaetia brevitarsis. The sequence continues at coordinate 86,716 of RXPK01001368.1, read as the reverse complement.
GCGAATACTATTACATATAAAAAATATATCAAATAAGAAATTGTAATGTAGCAAAATCAAAACAAAAAAAGTATCGTCATTATTTTATCGTTTTAGCATTTAGCTTATAAAAATAAGCAATTGAAGTTTTGAAACATTTACTAGTTAGTGGGTTAAGAAAAAAAAAGTAAAATGAAATAAATATGAATATATTTCCAATTTTCAACGTTTTCAAGGTTGCTGTGGTAAAGGTTGGCCTATTTCTTGTTCGCTCATGGTGATCTCCTGAGGTGCAATCATAGTGATCTCAGAATGTTCTTCTACAAAGACATCCATATATGTGCAATTTTTAATTAGTTAATAATAATTAGATTTGTTAAGTGGATTCACTTAACAATTCTCTTTTCAGATACATTCATAATTGAACCTGCGTATATTGTTGCTGCACATATAACTTATGTATATAAATAAAAGGTTTACAGTTTTCATACAAAGTAATTAATCAAAATAATGTCATTGTTATATTTAATATTCCACGGTGCAAACATGTAACAACATGTAAACCTTATTATGTGTATTTTTAAAAATGGTTCACTGCTTAAATTTTCTACGTTATGTATGAAAGACATATGTACTTACTTTCAAAAAAATTTGTAGGAACTGCATTTTTCTTTAACCGACTCTTTGCTAGACTTGCGAACAAACATACTATCTTCAAAATGTTCCGCACAAACCCTAAAAGATCGGTACAGATGTTCTGGTGAAATTGTTTCTAAATCCCCACGACCAATATTCTTCACCCACAATGCACATCTTAAAAAATATACATAAAATACATATATACATATTTGTAATATAATCTATATATGAAAACTTAATAGGTTACCTTTCTGGTTCTATTGGAAACTTGAAGAAACTTATTCCCGAAATATTGAAGCTATATTTATTGCGACAATCAGGAACACAACAATACCACATTATCGCACACTATAAAAATCACTAAGCAGCTAAAGTTGAAGTGGTTCAATCAACACAATAATGAAAATAGTGAAAATTAACACAATGACAACTGCTTGCTGCTTTATAACCTATAAACGAAAACAGATGAGCAAGATGACACATATAAACAAAGCAAACATAATATAAATTGGCTTTCGTCGACTAATACAACCTTTTTTCCTGAATGAACAATGAGAAAACGCAGAAAAGTGCTTTATAAAATAGTAAATGATCCTTTAATAATATTGTCAACGACCTAGATGTTCATTCATATACGCGTTTCACAATAAAAAACGGGTGCAAAATAAAATATGATTGATTGCGTAGTATTGACTCCCTTTCGCTGTATAAATCATAAATCATACACATAAATTCGCAAAATCCTCACTCACGGGGAGTTTGCCCTTTTGTTTTGACGTATACCGCTATCGGTTTAGAAGATCTAGAATGAGAGGGCACATCAGATTCCGTACTTCGCGCTATAACCTGTACGGCATAGGAGGTACAGTTATTATTGTCGGATTACGTGTTATAAGACGACGGTATGCCGTATTATTGCCACGGGAGGAGACCTGATGTGGACGAAATACGAGAGTATACGCAGTTAGTCGTTTCTGTTTATTTTTCCCGGACCCCGATGGCCATAGACTAAATAAACCAGATTACGCACGTTTTCAATTACGCGATGAATATGGGACGTGGAACAGTGAGTGGTGCATGCGGATTCCATACGGTACGGCGTTGTTTATTTTCAGACCTGCGCGTAATCGCATACCGTTGACATTCTCGAAGGTAGCAGCTACTACGATCATATTTATTTGATGGATAGTCTCGGGTTTCGGGCGCTAAGATTTACAGGGTGTTTTGTAACATCGTTTAAAGATTTTAAGGGCATGGAGTACGATCGAAAATAAGGTTAAAAATCATAATAAACATATGTTCACAAATCAACCGTTTACGAGATAACAGCGAGTAATCCTAGTAGTATATGGATATAACATATCCCAGTAAACAGGTGCTTATCAGCTATTGTTTTATGACAGTTTGACGTTTTGTGCAATTTGTAGCAATTACAATGGTTGCGTATTCTAATGCTGACATGAGCGATATGGTGTTCATGTACGGTCGTGCTAATGGGAATTCTTTACAAGCACGTCGCTTCTATGCTGAAACGTTTCCTGATCGCCAACTGCCTTCGCATGTGATGTTTAAGACGGTGTTTCAACGACTAAAAGAAACTGGTTCGTTTGAGAAGCGGTCTTGTGATACTGGACGGCAGAGAATAGCATGTACTCCACAGATAGAAGATCCAATTTTGAATATTATTGATGAAAATCCCGAAACTAGTGTTAGAAAAATTTCGACTCAAGTGGGTGTAAGCAGCAATCTTGTTTGGAGAACTCTTCATGAGCAACTCCTATACCCCTACCATATCCAACGGGTACAAGCCCTTACTGCTCCAGATTATCAAGCGAGAAGGGCTTTCTGTGAGTGGTTTTTGCGAACAGCTGCTGATCGGCCAGATTTCGCTGATAACATCCTTTTCACTGATGAAGCTGGTTTTACTAAAAATGGAATACTTAATTTCCACAACAATCACGTTTGGTGTGACGAGAATCCTCATGCTACCGTTGAACCCAGGCACCAGCAACGTTTTTCTCTAAACATCTAGTTAGGCATGATAGGGGAACGGTTGTTAGGACCGATTGTTTTGCCACAACGTTTAACAGGTCCTGCATACCTCGAGTTCTTGAAAATACTTTACCTGAACTTTTGGAAGATTTACCTATAAATCTAAGACTGAACCTCTGGTTTATGCAAGATGGAGCTCCACCGCACTTTACGCGTGCTGTTAGGGAACATCTTAACAATGAACTTCCTGGGATATGGATAGGGCGAGCAGGTCCCATTGCTTGGCCTCCAAGGTCTCCCGATCTAAACCCGTTGGACTTTAGTATCTGGGGTTATTTGAAAAGTTTAGTGTACGCAATACCGATAAACGATCTTCCAGAGTTGCGCCAACGAATAGAACACTGTTGCCAGATAATACCAGAAAAACCCTTGTTTTCTGAAAGAGTGCGCGCCTGCTTTGAAAGCAGATGTAGATCATGTGTCGAAATGGAAGGACGTCAGTTTGAACATCTTCTTTAGTTAAAATCTATTTTATGTTAAAATGCAATAACATCTTAATAAAAACCGCTAAAGCAAACTTATTCTGCAATTGCGATAAAATCGCTGTTATCTCGTAAACAGTTAATTTGTGGACATATGTTTATTATGACTTTTAACCTTATTTTCGATCGTACTACATGCCCTTAAAATCTTTAAACGATGTTTCAAAACACCGTATATATATATATAGGTATATAGAAGAACAATATTTAATATGTTGAAATACTCTAAAACAATTCGATATTATTTAATTACGTAAACATTCTACATCCTGTAAGGCTTATATACGGGATTTCTTTTTTCCTATACGCAAGGCTAACTTCCCTTCAATCAGACTCACCAAAATAGGTATATTGTCGCATTATTGCATCTCATAAAAGATTAATTTATCGCGTAAGTATAAATAAACCTTTGATTTCTGAATTATTTACATTGTTGACGGCTTCTTTCCCCGCATTTAAAATTCTATTTATATGATCACGGAGCCCGCAAGAAATCGAATGTAAACTAGATGGCATATGTATGAAGCACATACGTTGGTTGTACATATACGTGGCTGTCTGGCGATTTTTTTTTAAGGAGAGAAAGCGAATTGACATTTACAAATCGCTTATTTGCGCAAACCAGAAGTACATCGCATTTTAATTGACAAAAAGACAACCTTCGATTCCCATAATTGCGGAGCAAATAATCGCGAAAGAAATTCATGGAAAATCGAAAAGTTCCTCGGAAAACCTTGGATCGGATCTGTCGAAAACAGAAGAAGAAGAAGAAGAAGACGTGCTGCATCGACAGTGATCGCGTTAAATCACGAAGGCGTATGAATAATTCAACATCGACTTTGAAAACGTGGCAAAAACGAACAAAAAGCTGACCATCATCAGCTATGGGTTTTAAATAAAGATCGTTTTCTCTGTTATTTCGACATTGAGACAATAAAAATTTTGAAACCCGATTTAAATGCTTGTAAAAGTTTTGCAATTCTTCTGCTGCAGGGAAACCGTCACGTTTTAAAATAAAAATTTCACTTTTCATGCATTCCTGAAATAACATACAGGGCGTTTCAGTTGAAGCCAGCCACCTCAAATAACTTGCAGTGATTTATGCAGTCGGTCGACATTAAAAATGATAAGTGAATGTAACAAAAATAAGTAGGAGTTACCTTAGTTAACCACTAAATAATTGTGAAATGACAGGAGAGCACAGAGGGAGATCATTTGAAGCCATTTCATTCTATCGTGTTTTACTACACAGGTTGCATATTTTGCTTACTGATTAATAGAGACCGGATTATATGCAAAGAAAAAAAAAACTGGAATATATGCGCATATATATATCCATCGATTTTTGAGAAAATATGCATAAACCTGGGGCATATATGCAAAAAAAAATGCGACGATATGCAAAATTTTTACATAAAATAAATAAGAGCAGAAATTTAAACATTAACTTTATTGCACAATTTTTTTTCACAACATATTTCTAAAACAATTTATAATTAAAGTTTTTCAAATTGTTTAAAAGAGTTTTGTCTTCCATCAGAATACATATGTTTCGAAATAGAAAGCTTTTCAACATCCACAGATGTAATTGATGCATTGTTTAACTTTGCAATACATTCTAAACTAAAATTAAAGTCGAAATCGTTTACTGTTTCACCTTCCAAAATTTTCTTAACTTTCTTCAATTTCAAATACCGCGCATTTTTATTTATCACTTTTTTAAATTTATCGTATATAGAATTACCTATTGTACCCTTAACCTCCTTACATAGCATATCAAATTCGTCTACTATTTCGACTGATTCCGAGAGCGACATCCCTTGCGTTTCTAGTTTACGAATGGAACTTGAAACAAAGCTATAATTTGACTTAATATACAAAAGGTTTGTAGCAATTCTGTTGATGTTACTATCTTTTTACAGTTTTCTAGAGCAATGCAGTCAGCAGTGATTTCAAGAATTACATTTTTTATTCCTTCAAAATTATCGGCGAAAAAAATTGCAGCCTCTAACCATGTACCCATCTCGTAATAATCGGTTCAGGAGGCAACTTAACACCGGGAAATCGCTCCTTATAAAATTGGATTCGTAAAGGTGCTTTTAAAAATACTTTTTTGACATTGCTAATTAAAACATTAATCAAAGAGAAATAATTCCTAATGTCTTCCGGCTATACGATTAAACCCATGAGCTAAACAAGTGATATGAATAATGTTACTATAAAAAAATTTTAAATTTTGCGCGGCTTTTATCATGTATGGTGCAGCATCGGACAACATTAGCAAAATTTTTTCACAAGGTATACTTCCACGTAAAAAGAAATTTGATAAACCTTCTTGAACGAATTGGGCAATTGTCACATTATTTGTTTTTTGAAGTTCTTTACAATAAATTAAATATGATTTACCTACAATGTCTTCATGAAGAATTCCTATTAACAAATGGGCAATATAGTAACGGCCACACTTTATTATTCCCTACCAATTGTTGAATTTCTGCTATTGTTTGCTAGTAACAAGATGTGACATAATTTTTTCGTAAGGTATTTTCGTCAGGTATATTATGTTTGCAATATTTTTACAGAAATGATTTCAAATTAACATTGTTTAATCTTGCTAATGGTATGTTAGACGAAATTAATGCGTTACACAGATCCGTCTTATATTCTTCTTGTTCTGAGTTTCGTGAAGTTAATGCTACACATTGACGTATAGATTGCTACACACATGCGGATCGCTTTAGTTTTTCACATTTTCCAATATGTGATGGAGTTTTAGCGTGTTTATGAATCAGGTATTTTCTCTCAGAAGACACCTACAACAACAATTGTCATTTTATATCAAAAGTTAAAGAATTTAAAAACAATTGTAAAGCTTTTAGTAAAATTAAATTTACCAGTTTACTGCAGGCTCGACAAAATATTTTGTCGCCATCCTTTACCAGTTCAGGATATGGCTTAATCCATAAAGAAATTTTGTTCGCTATACTCATTGTATGTACGCACAATATTTAAAACGTAACACAATTACATGCTGTTTCGCTCAAAGATATTCAATGAATGAATAGTTTATTTGGGAATTAATAATAATAAAACGTATTTACTACATCCCTTCTGCTAGGCGAAATTAAACACGTGCAGTTCTTGGAAAAAAAGTATTGGAGAAACCAATGTAAAAGATTTATCGTTCTGAGAATTGTCGCTTGTCGATCTACATTAGGAATTGCTAGGAATTTTTACTAGTAGAAAGGATAAGAAAAAGCTTAAATATGCAATATATGCAACTTTTGTAAAAATATGCATAGAAATGCCTAAATATGCAATATATGCAATCACTAATTAGCACTAACTAACTTCAATTAGTATAATACGTCTACATATAGACTATAATTAAAAATATGCAAAAAATAAAATATATGCACTTTACATATAATCCGGTCTCTACTGATTAAAAAGAAAATATTGGCGTAAAGAGTATTAAACGAATCAGTGATCAGAGGACCCATCTTTCGTATTCAAATTTTAAGAGTGGGGCTGCTTTTCAGAATATTATGTAAATCACAGCATCTATTTTTTTTAACATCCCATTTTTGGTTTTACGGGGTGTAATGAGACTCGAAGTTACCCCACAAAATATTTTTTGTATTTTTTGTAAAATTTCAGAAACGAAAAGAGATGATAAACATTTCTCTTGAGTCCATGAAATGTCTTTTAATCAAGCAATTGAAGAATTAAAAAAAAAAAAAGCTACTAACTGCGATATAATTTTCTATATTATTTTATATTCTTCCCAAAAAAAAATCGTTAAAATAATTTCTAAATCTAAAACTGGTAATATAAAACTAATTTTTTAAATACAATATCAAAGAACTATTAATGAAGTATCAAAAGCAATCTTTTACGCATAATAAATTTTCTCATGCAATTGTCACATTTATCATTTACGCAAGTTCTTACAATTAGCCGAGGTGTTTATGAACGCATAGTTGTATAGCGTATAATAAATAAACTATACTAATGAATGGAGAACCACAAATATGCCATCGTTATTATTAGATACATACCAGTAATTAATCATAGGAATTCCACTAGAATTGGCTTAAAAGAAGGTCACGTACTGACAACAAGCGTGTAACACGTGCAATTAAATATCTACAACTGATAGTATTATTTAGTATAACCGCAGACTCAAGTTTCTATATAAAGGCCTGTGGTTGAATACTGGAGTAACTATATAATTACAAGTAACGGTGATTCAAATTAATCGATTGTGTGTTTACGTATTATCAGTAATTATAATAATAATGTTACATTTTTCTTTTTATTGGAGTGCTGTTTTCGTTTCAATCCTTTCGAGTGAGTATACCTACACGTAGGTGCTGCTCTTTAACAAAATATGACGATTATCTAAAATCCCTGATATTTCTGTACGTACTAACTTTGAAATTTTGTTTAACCACGTTTGTATGTATGCGGTAAAAAGAATAATGCTCATACAACTGGCAATTTTAAATTTCATACTAAAATTAAATTTTCGAGATTTAACAAAGAATCGTTTGGTCAATGATCCTAAAAAAAAATGTTAATGGTAGCAGTAAGTTACTAAATGCTTTTTTATTAGTAAAATTAAGCAAAATATTTTTACTGTATATAGACTGGTTCTCTTATCTTAACTGTTCAAATAATGGACAAAACTGGATTTCGTTTCAGGTGGCTTTTTTCCGTTTTTTTTTTTTTTTTTCTGGAATAAGTATCGGAACAAATATTGAGTACCTACCTAATGGAGTTGAGCCTAAGCATTTTTTTTCCATCTTCAATATTTTTTTCCAATTTTTTCACGTTTTGCATTTGTTCATTAAAAAAATGTTTTTTAATTGTTTATACACTTTTATAGTTTTTAATTTTTTTAACATTCTTTTCGTATTTATTTTATTTTTTTTGTTTTTTGCTTTACGTTTATATGCTTCTTTTTACATTTTCATTTTCTAACATTTTTGTTCAAATAATTCTTATAATTTTTTTTTACTTTTACCCCTTTTCAATTTTTTTCCAATTTTTTCACGTTTTGCATTTGTTCATTAAAAAAAATGTTTTTTTATTGTTTATATACTTTTATAGTTTTTAATTTTTTTAACATTCTTTCACCCTTTTCGTATTTATTTTATTTTTTTTTGTTTTTTGCTTTACGTTTATACGCTTCTTTTTACATTTTCATTTTCTAACATTTTTTTTTCAAATAATTATAATTTTTTTTTTACTTTTACCCCTTTTCAATTTTTTTCCCGAACCTTGTATCTCTTTAACTATAACTTCAACATTTTTGAACGTCTTTTTCGCATTTATTTAAAAAAATATGTTTTTTTTAACTTTTTTATTCTTTTAATTTTAAATTTAATTTTTTATCGCTTTTTCATTTTTTAACTTTTTTTGTATTTGTCAACTTTTCAATTTTTAATAACTTTTTTCAAATCTGTCAATTTTTTTGAACTTCTAGTTTTATTTTTTTTAACACCTTTTTGCATTTGTTTACTTTTAATTTTTTTGTTTTTTATTGCTTGATGTTTCTACGCCTTTTTACCTTTTTGCAACATTTTTTTTTCAAATTCTTTTATTTTTTACTTTCAACCCTTTTTAACCCCTGTCCATTTTCTGCGAACTTTGTACTTATTTTTGGCATTTTTTTTATTTTTTAACTAACATTTTTCCATTTTTTATCTTTCTTGCCTTTGTTTACTTTTTTAGATTCTTCTAACATTGTTTTGTTGCTTTCCTTTTTTAACTTTTTTTTAGTTGTAAAAGCTTTTATCGTTTTTTTTAATTTTTCAATATTTTTACACTTTTACAGATTTTATTTTTATTTTATTTTTTAAACATTTTTACACCTTTTTTGAATTTATTTATTTTTGACCTTTATCACTTTTTAACATTTTTCCATTTTTTCATTCATTTTTTAAAATGCTAATTTTTTTTAGAATTTCTCACTTTTCTATCTTTTTTATCTAAGTTTTATCGTTTTTTTTTCATTTTTAACTTTTTCAATTTCTCCAGTTTTACACTATTACCGTTTCATTTTTTGCACCTTCTTTTGCATGTGTTTATTTTTTTTTTTTTTTATTGTTTAACGTTTCTGCGTTTTTTTTCCCTTTTTTTCAAATAATTCATTTATTATTTACCCCATTTTTAACATTTTTCGATTTTATAATCATTTTTGCGTTTATTTTTTTAAAAATTTCTAACTTTTTTTTCGATTTTTTTTTACTTTTCCATCCCTTTTTTATTTTCTTTTTAAATATCATAATTTTTATTGTTTTTTTTTTTATTTTTTTTACTTTTTCGCGTTTGTTTATCTTCTAAAACTTTTCTAATTTTTTTCAATTTCCTTCAAACCTTTTACCTCCTTTTTAACATTTTTTAAATTATTTTTAACATTTTCCCATTTGTTTATTTTCTTTACAATTTTTCTTTTCAAATATTTTACTTTTTCAATTTTTTTCCAAACTTTTTCCTGTTTCTAGGATTCTTTAAGTTTTCTTATAACTGAATCATTATAAATATAAATATCTAGTTGACACAACACATTTTTAAATGTGGGCGGAGTTGGATTCTTGATACTGCTTGCGCCAAAAAAAAAAAAAATACAGCGAATTAGGACTTCAAGTTATCTACGCTAAAAACTTTCACCTTCAACCTTTTCCATAAATCTGCTTTCAATTGTTTGGAAGGGTGTCAAAATAAATAAATGGACCATTATTATAATTATATACTAAATCTTTTTCCCATCAGTTTTGGAGATTCGATCGCATTAATTTATCTCCTCAGTCCTTGTACAAAATACAACTCCCTATATAATTACCTATACACTATTAGTTTATAAACCGCCTCCCATATGAATCGAGGTAACGTTATCTTTGATCTGTACACCGCTAAATCAATAAGCGCAATACATACATACCCAACCTCTATAATGACATAGTTATGTCATCCGATTTTGATTTCGGTTACGCAGCACCAGCGCCATCAATAAACCTCATTAAACTACCGTCTGCGAACCCGCGAGGTGTGCCTATATAGTATAAATACAAATAATAGTAGCATACTAATTTATAGCGGTACAGTTAAATATAATCGTTATGTTGGTAGTAATCGTCACGCCTACGTTATGTGAATTAGATAAGCAACGCTGATTTCGCATTACGATAGTACCTACAATAGTAGCACTTATAATGGGATCAAATTGTTTTCCTTTCATTTCTTTGCAGAAGTACATTACGTGTATATAGGCATACGTATATAGATAACGTCGGAAGTTATCGTAAGATAAATACACGAAGCCAGGGCCTGGATATAACCGGTAGTTTACAAATATTCCCAATAGAGAATATATAGACTCGTTGCCGAAGCATTATGTGATAATCTACTACGACTGGTTGGATTTTACGCGCTCACACATATGTATTAACTGTGTTTATTTACGACCTAGGTATACATAAATAGTGCTTACACTGCACACATGATGGTCCTTGATGAAAGAAAATTACAAGTATGCCTTGAGGAAAAGAGTTGTAAGTGCTTCGTCCAAATATTGTTACAGTTCTTACATATACAGGGTGTATCAAATATAGAGGTAAATATAATAATATGTAAAAGCTGGAATCATATACAATCAAAAAGTCTTAATGCACAGGGGGTCTATCTGTAAGCATTAACGAGAAAAAAAATTTTATAAATGCCGTGGGCTAAGAGCGCACCTGTGCCCAACCTAAATGCTGTTCCGAGTGTACCCCCACATACCACTATCATTCAGCCATTACCGCTGTTAGTTTTGTGTGGATCGCCGCTTGGAGTGCAAGCCACTTCGAACATTTTATTTAAATTCTTCCCGTCTCGAAAAAACGATCCTTTGCAGGACCATCATGATTTCATATAAAGAAAATCGAAACTTGATGCATCGGCAAAAGCGCGGGCATGTATAGATTCATTTTCGCGCGATATCATAGTAAAAGGCGTGTTGCAATTTCTTGTATCTACATTTATTTCTGTGTAATTCGATTCAATTCATTTTGCGTTATATGATTAAATAAATCCAAAAGAAATAACTCAGATTCATGTGGTATCGTTTATTAACAACTAACTCTCGATTCGACAAAGCAAAAGAAAAATATTTACGTTTTTTGTAACTACTGAAGTCACATATCCGGTGAAACTCGAACGTCTTATTAGGATATTAAAAATAATACTTTGTAGACTTATGCAGAATGCTCTTAACAAATAAGGAAGATTTATTTTATAAAAAGAAGAAATTTAAAATGCCTTAGTTTTGCTATTTTTCCAAGGGCCTTTATTTATTCAGAATGACGTTAAATGAACTTACGGCATACCATGAAGAATAATACTAAATGAGTGCAATGTATTTATACATAATACCACGTTTAGCGGGTGCTTAACATGACGTTTCCTTGCATCAGGCCCGGACTAAAGAATTTTTGGCTCTAAATTTTACTTTGTGATACACCCTGTATACATATAAAGCATCTGAAAATGTGGAGACATCCAAACAAGAGCAGAATTAATAGATGAATTTTTTCTTTCGAGGTAATTCATACAGTGTAACCCAGTTCGTCATTCGTCGTTAAAAGCGAGACACCTCTATGAAACTTGTAAAAGTTGTAGTGCATAAAGAAACATGTATACACAATTTTTTTATACAAAACTAAGGCTAAATCACTGTATGATTATGTAGGGATGAAAATGTAACTTTTGCAAAAGATATGAGTGGATGAAGCGGCACCTGGAATGAACATATACCAAATTTCATAAAAAAAGTAAATTGCAATTTTATCAATGATGATAAATCATCATCATTGCGGCAAAATAGTTTGCCCCTAAAAAAAAATCCAAACTTCTTTCTCTCGTAAAATTAACATTAAAGAAGAAAGGCCCCATATCTCTGTTACCGTTTATACGCCCTTAAATATTTATTTTTTTAGTGCTGAGTTAGTGCGTCACATATCCAGAGTGCCAATAACGAACATGTCATTCGAATGTTTAAATTATTTGGTAATGTGAATCGAATATGGCAACTGTTTTCCTTCAAAAACTAAAAAGATGTGTTGTTACATCCTAATGCACTGAGAGAAATGAAATTTCAACATTTTTCGTAGTGTCACGAATTTGAGCATTGATTTAACCATGTTGCATTTAAGTGAATCATATGCACCTATTTGAAACAAACATATTTATATTGTTTGAGACTTGTAGAGTTGAATTTTAACAAGATTATAGTGTTCAGGGCGTAACCAATATTTTATATTGTTGATTGATCCCCACAATTGTCTATTTGACATTGAAAAAGTGTTCTTTAAATATTACTATCGTGTTATAAATGAATGTAATATTTAATACTATTACATATAGGTGATCGCACATGCTATAGTCAGTCAGTATCCAACCTCCGTAGCAATAAGACCTGTGTTTGTAAGCTTCTGTAACATTAATATTGAATAATAAAGATAATCAAAACCCATCGCGCAGTATATATGTATAAATAACATGGCGCAGTCAGAATAAAAAACAAACAAAATACAAAAAAAAATCAATGAAAGGAAGAAAAAGTGCAACAAATTGTAAAAAAAAAGTGTCAGAAAGAAACAAAACAAAATGGAGAATATATCTCAACCGAGAAGATGAAAATGGAGGGCGACCTAGCAAAAAATTGGAGGGCAATTCAAAGAGATTGGGATTATATTCTACCGCGAGTGTTGCATGGGAAACAGCCGAAATACAAAGCAGCGACGCTGTTACACTGCATAGGAAAGGAAGAACAGGTCGATGTACACGTTGTAATTTTACGCATGCGCAAAACAGTTGTCCAGCTTATGGTAAAATGTGTCATAAATGTAATCAAAAAAATCATTTTGCCTCTAATTGTTTAAGTAAATCGATTAATATAATAAAAACCAATTCCGTTGAAAATAATGATTATTTGGTGAGTAGTATTACGCAATCGGTAAATCGGATAACGAATGTTGGTTAAATATTGTTATTAATGATTTATTATGAAACGTTAAATTATACTTTCCTTTCAAATGTATGAATAAAATCTTTATAATTTTTTAGTTATGTTATTAAGCTAATATAAGTTTAGTAGATAATACCGTAAATGTTTTTCTTCCATTACCTACTATAGTCTTCCTAATTAGGCAATGTATAGCTATGCGTTGCTATCAATGGACTAATTGCTGAATGTGCGGGCGGATTTTTAATTTCATCGATAGATCCATCGATTACAGTATATCTCTGTTTATTACATTAATGATACAGTAATCGATGGATCCATCGATGAAATTAAAAACTCGCCCGATTAGTAACGTGATTTTAAGCAAAATCGAAAATAGTTCCACTAACAAGAAAATCTTTTTCGTATAACCACCTAAAGGTGTTGAATTACATACAAATAGTCATTCGATGAATACTACAGGTAGGCTAAATGAAACAATATAAGTTTTGAATCAACATTTTATAGTGCTAAACCAATATTATAAAATTATAGAGACAATTATTACTTCGTGTGTCTACAACAAGTAACTGTGTTGGGATAATGTTGTTGTATTATTCAATTAGCAGGTAGAAATTGTTAATGGAAAATTAAGTACATGTTCAAAGAATCACGCATAGTCTGTTTCTTATAACATTTATTATTATTCAGTTAACTAACGCAATTTAACATTTTTTTACGTATTGCATTAACACTAAAATATCATCGCTCATATTGAAAAAGAAACAAGTGTTCAATACACCATTTTATTAGTTAATACAACACTTTTTTTCTCTCGGTGTGACTTTAAGTGTTTTTGGAGAAAGATGTTTATTTAAATTACAATATACACGTCTTCCAAATTATTTAAAGAATTATTGAAGAAAAATAACGTTTATATAAGATTTTGCCGAGCGCAATTTATAAATTCTGCTTGTACACAATTTCACTGCAATGCTGTCATTCTTACCACTATATATTAATAAATATAACGCGTGTGGCCTTTAAACTTATACTGGCTAAATGAACCGAGCAAATAAATTTCTACTAATTATCGGCGGCCTACTAGTGTTTTGTTGTTGGTGCGTTGCGTTCTAGATTTTGCAGTCGACCAAGTGCACCTATAATTAGAACTATTAGGCGTATTTCTGAACCGCTACTTATACCACGGCGGTTTATTAACTCGAAAACTATATGGTCGTTCTACTCTGTTGCTCTTTCATTATTATATATACGTATATTAGTCTTTCAGAGGTAGAATACCGAGGCGCTAACACAGAAATAGTTCTCTCAAATTGAAGACACACGAATGGAACTATGTGAAATAGGTCGGCACGTGTTGAATCGCCCGATTGAAACTGCGGAATTACATAATCTAATTGATGTGGTATCCAATCGTTTTCGAGGTTTGAAATCCTTTTGAGAATGTCTTGCCATTTTGGGTATTGCCTCTAGGGAAAGCGTTTATAGATATGGTGAATAAAAAAAGGCCTTTTTTTCATCTGTGCGCCATTAGGAAAGAAATCGTTTGATGCAGATGTAATTAAAAATGAATTATAAAGTGAAAGGAGTTATGTTTGGGCATGCACACTAAAGCTAACAAAGCATTTTTCAATGATTCGTGTCTACCTGCTTGCTTGTGTTACTATCGAATCGTTGTTATACAGGATTGCTAAAAAGTATGGATACAGTTAAATATTTTCAGAACGGTTTAGCAGAGCTCGTTGAAATTTGGCATACAATTAGAAGTGTTTAAATTCAATCATCTGAGATTTCTTTCAATTTTCTACCATCATTTATTTTGAAAATACAAGGCTAACTTGATTTTTTTTAAATGACACGGGTGGTCAAATTTGACATTTTTAAAAAGAGCATTTTTTTCTGAATTCAGTAATGTAACACATGCCCACCTTTATTTTTGTTAAAAGGCAAAAAAAAAAATAATTCAAAAATTTAATCTGGAAAATAAAACTAAGTTAGCTTTGAAAAATGCTGTTATTGACGATGTTCACTTGCATATTCGCCAAAAATTAAACTTGTGTGCCAATAATTTACTTAACAATGGTACATTTAAGCGAAACTGAGCGTATAGAAATTCTCATGGTGGTTGGTTATGCCGACAGAAAACGAAGTTGTGCTCAAGTAGTGACTCTTTTTAATGAAATTCATCCAAACCGGGAACCGATCTCCAGGATGACGATTTCAAAGACCTTACAAAGATTTCAAGAAACTACTAGCGTTAAAGACCGTGCAAGACCTGGGCGAGCCTTCGAATTATTATTAACGAAGAAAATTCTTTGAATGTTATGTTGGATGTGGTAGAAAAATCCAAGAAATTCAGTACAACAGTTGGCGTTTGACCACACAACATGAGTAGAGGATCCATACAAAAATAATGAAACGTAAAAATATCATCCTTATAAAATTCACTTGCTACAAGAATTAAGTGACGACGATTTTGACCGCAGAATCGAATTTGCGAAACTATGATGCACAGAATACATCAGGATGGTAACTTTCTAATCGAGTCCTCTTCTCTGATGAGTCAACTTTTTGTCTAAATGGATATGTTAGCCGCCATAGACTGTCGATATTGGTCTGACAGAAATGCGCATTGGATGGAGCAGTTCATGCGCAGCATCGACAGAAAATTAAGTTTGGTATGGCATTATTGGTCGGAATATCGTAGGTCCTTTTTCGTTAACGGCAATTTAACGTCTGAAAGATATTTGCAACTTTTACAACAACATATTGGTTCCACGACTTAGGGAAATATTTCCAAACCACGCGCAATCGAAATTGATATACCAAAGAAATCATATGGTTTCAACAAGACGGAGCACCGCTGCATTTGGTCGTCAAGTGCGCGAATATTTGGATGAAACATTTCCGGTAGATGGATATAGGGCGAAGGGGGGCTATTGAATGGCCAGCTAGGTCTCTTGATCTGTCCCACTTGATTTTTTCCTGTGGGGTCATGTAAAAATTCGAGTGTATGTCAACAGACCATTACAAATCGAAGACCTACCAAGAACGTATAAGAACGAAATTGCCAGTATTTTTCAAATATTTTGATTGATTCTTTGCAAAAATATTGCTCAACGTGTTCATTATTGCCAGGAGGTAAATGGAAATCATTTCGAACATCTTTTTTAACATTGAAAATTATGTAATTTCTTGTTTGAGCTTCCTTCTATTAAAATCTGTTCTGTATCAGTTTAAATGTGTTATTTTCACAATTATTTATTAACTATTATTATTTAGTTTTTGGTCAAACTTCACGCAGCAAAGAAGTAACGATTGATAAAGACAAAATTTCCAAGGCTAACAAAATTTTTCATTTTTCAAAATTTTCTACGTACGATTCGAATTTTTTTTTAAAGTTTCGATTAAATTAAGATATGAATGTGTTTACATCACAGAACGCAGAAAAAAATTCTCTTTTCAAAAATATTAAATTCGACCCTTCGGTGCTATTTTAAAAAATCAAATGAGCCTTTATCCCAGAACGAAATGAAGATAGAAATTTGAGAAGGAACATCTTAGACGATTTAGAATTTTAATACTTTTAAACCATTGTACCAAATTTCAACAAGTTTTTTTAATAGTTTCACTAATATTTAATTGTATCCATACTTTTTAGCGACCCTGTATATAGTTTAACCGACTGACTTTGTATTAATCACACTGAAAGAGAAAAAAATATTCAGTTAACCGTTTCTCGATCTACACTACTTTGTTATGAAATAAGAAATGTATACAAAGCTGTCAAAAGCACAAGAAACGAATATAAAAGTGTGCAACTTTATATTGAAAGTAATGAACTTTCGACAACTAAAAGCTGCTGCAAGCTTTGAAAGATATATGTTTGTTACAGCTTTCTTAAACAAAAAACTGTAATTAGTTGTATTTGTGGTGTCAATGAATTAAATTACTTCCTGTAGGAATCATTTCCTTAGATATATTAACGTTTTCTGAATTATACATTTTGGAAGGTAGTTTTTACGTGTTTACAAGCAAAGATATATGTATTAATAAGTCAAAATAATAGCCAACATATATTTAAGGACCCGAAAGAAAATCATTTAATTCAACTTAGTTTAGTGACTACAGCAAATAGTTTGGATGTATTGGAGGTAAAAATTTATAACAAACCCACAAAAGTTTTAAAACCTTTAACAGTTGTTAAGTGTTTTCTAAAATATACTTTAATAGACACATAAATCAACCGATAACAGGGTTGATTATGAAAGACTGGGTTGAACCAACATTTATATAATAACGAGATGCTGGACATCACATTTTTCAATGACGAAGCATGGTTCCATCTTAACGGATTTGTAAATTCGCAGAATTATGGTATATGGTCGATTGGAAACCCCCACGAATTCAGAGAAACTGAACTGCATCCGCTAAAGGTTGCCATGTCACGTAGAAGAATTATAGGTCCAATATTCTTTAACGACAATCTAAACGCACACGATTCATGCGACAACACCCCGCTATCCTACAGCCCATTTTAAACGACGGCTACTAGAACTGATGAATATTTCCAACAAGATGGTGCCACAGTTCATACTGCGAATAAAACAATAAGATTTCTTGAGGAATTTTAGGATAACCGTTTAATAACTAAAAATCTGTGGCCTCCACGTTCACCTGATCTAACTCCTTTGGATTTCTTTTTGTTTGGTTTTTTAAAGAATAAAATATACAGAAATCCTCTACAAACGTTCGAAGAACTGCAGCAAGCTATTACCGAACAGTATCACCTGAAGTTTTAATCAAAATCTTCGACAGTACGAACAGAGAGTGATGATACCTGCCTGGAAAAACTGGTTTACATAATCTTTTATAATAATTATCATGTTTTATTCATCATACATTATTGTTTAATTAATGAATTATTTGCCATATAATTTGGTTATCGTATTCACTGGTACTAATTAATTTATAATTTAATTAACTATTAAATAATACAGGGTATTCCACGTAACTGGTTCATAAAAGTTATGATGTTCTTATTATTACTTATATTGGAGGCTTTCGCCACCAGTATCTGTTCGATTGGAACTATAAATGCAAAATACCCTTAACCAAAATATCACTTCCGGTTGACCGGAAATGGATGTCAACTTTGTTATTTTAAATAGAATATATAATTTTTTCATCATTTTGAATTCTACAACTATAAATTACGTCATTTTTCATTAGCTATTCCTATAGCTACATGTTGCCGTTTTTGATTATTTTGGTTTTTCTTTTTTTTAGTCATAATCATTGCATCATTGAGAAATTAATATCTCGGTTAATACTGCAAGTAGAGACTCCAAATTTGCTATGTTTATAAATGTAGATGTTACTCTTAAGAAACGCGGTAAGCACACTTTACATCTAAACATACAGGGTGTTCAAAACTGAGAACAAGTGACATATTTTCAAATGCAGAAAACTCATTTTTTTTAAATAGAACATCCTGTATTTTAATTCGAATTAGGAAGTAAATATCATCCCCTATCACTTATATATGAGCATTCCCTGTACCTATCTTTAATAGATGTTTGAAATATGAGCGACTTTTGTTACACAGACTAAGTATTCTTTTTTTTTTAAATAGAACACCCTGTATTTAATTCGAATTAAGAAGTAAAATTATCTCCTATCACTTTTATATCAGCATTCCCCTATACCTATCTTTAATAGATTTGGAGATATGAACGACTTTTTGTTAAACAGACTAAGTAGCCCTATCTTTGCGTGTTTGTAGCTGGCTCTGAATGGGATTTAATGTCAAATCCATTGACTAACCAAAAAGTGTTTATGGTATATCATTGTAATTACACTTTCGTACAACGCAATATAATAGAAATGACTATTCGAACAGACATTCTTGTATGGTTTATTCAAAAATAATACATGAATTTGACGTGAATCCATTTTCAGAGCCAGCTACAAACATTTAAAGATAGAACTAGTTATCTGTTTAACAAAAAGTCGCTCATATCTCAAAATCTATTAAAGATAAGTATAGGAATGCTCATTATAAAGTGATAGGGGATGATATTTACTTCCTAATTCCGAATTAAAATACAGCAGGATGTCTATTTAAAAAAAAATGAGTTTCCTGCATTTGAAAATATGTCACTTTGTTCCTCAGTTTTGAACACCCTGTATGTTAGAATGTAAAGTGTGATTACCGTTTCTTAGAGTTATATCTACATTCATAACATAGCAAATTTGGAGTCTCTACTTGCAGTATTAACCGAGATATTAATTTCTCAATGATGCAATGATTATGGCTAAAACAAAAGAAAAACTTAAATACCTCAAAAACGGCAACATGTAGCTATAGGCATAGCTAATGAAAACTGACGTATTTATAGTTGTAGAATCCAAAAATGAACAAAAAATTAGATCATTCTATTTAAAATAAGAAAGTTGACATCCATTTCCGGTCAACCGGAAGTGATATTTTGGTTAGGTATTTTACATTTATAGTTCCAATCGAACAGATACTGGTGCCAAAATCTCAAATATAAGTAGATAATAGAACATCATAAACTTTTAATGAACCAGTTACGTGGAATACCATGTATACTTAAACTGTTTTACTTCTAACGCCCTCAATTTTCAATTTCATTCACAAACTTTGTTTATTTTGTTTACCTACTTGCTTGAATCATCGAAGCAAATTTAAAAGCTGATAGATGAAACAAGGTCTTCTTCGACAACCTTATTTGGAATATGCAACGAGTATATTGTTTATTTACATTATACCAAGTGAACGATGACCTAAGTTCTTAGTAAAAATTGCATCTTTTAATTGCTTTAATTGCGTAAGAATTGTTTATATACATATTTATATGTATGTCAATTTTATTTCATATAAAACTTTTTTTCCTAAAATTAATAATAAGATAGAATCTTTCATAATAATAATAATAATAATATTTATTAAGCTAACTAATCCAAGTAGGATATGAGCTATATCAAATACAGGTAGAAGAAAACATAGAAAACATAGAAACAGGCACCACTCAGAAAAAATGATCATTCAAAAAAACTCAAGACACATTACAACTGCATTTGTTAATAATGTTTTTTTTTTGATCGAGATTTTAATGCACATATATCTGGGGCTTTTAATTATAGACTTCCCAATTTAAATAGACATATGTGTATTGTACATATGTGAATCCATATCTTTTAGGTTGAATTATTTATACGTATTTATCTTTGCAATTTATATTTTTTAACACCAACCTCCTAAATATATTTGCAAATCTTAAACAATCTTTACTTTATTTATTTCAATAGTGAATCTTGCATAAAATACTTTTAATTTTAATATTAAATATTTATTTTATCTGTATACATACGATAAATGTTACGCGCTGCTTGTTTATAAATGAAAATATTTCGGTTATGTTCAAAAGAGTTTTCGCAAATAATTTTAAAAAAACAAACAGAATTCGTATTACCGAAACACTAACTTATTTCAACCCCTAACCGATCTTGCTATTGTTACACAGAGTAATTTTACAATGATCTGACAGCATCTGACGATGGCAGATATTTTTAAATATTTAGTAAGCACGAATGTAAGCAGATGTGATGCCAAAACATTCTTTACAAGTGATTTACATCATTTGTGTGTTATAACGATTCTTAATCGACCATTTCCATACATCAGAAGTTTGCTAAAATTAATTATGTGTGTAAGCATATGTAGAGGTGTCATTCATAATTCACTGTGGCTATCATAAAACGTCGCACAATACAATCATAAATTCAATAAATAAAAAAGAACAAACATGCATCCATTTAAAATCCAGAGATTAGTTATTATATGTGGCAACTTGGTAAAACTGCATTCGGAATTTACGAAATAAGAATTACATTTTCACGATACAATTACTGTGACGACGCTAAAGTATATACTTACTTGTTGTTAAATGTTTAAGATGACTTCTCAATTAAGGAATTAAAACTGTGAAATGAAGAAAAAAAAAACAGATGACAATTCACGGACGCAACAGCGCACACACCACATCAAACAATTCTTTAAATTCTGCGTACTTTCGGAAGCCCGGCAAAAAAAGACGCTCGTATTCCACGGGTAACGCGATGTGTCGTCTCAATGCCTGCTATAATAGTCGGTATCGTACTGAGCGCAACACATTGGAATCTGGCGACGTACTGGCAATATTCGGTCAGAGAGACCAGGTAATATACCCAACTCGTACGCAAAACTGCGTATGTGTGTCTCTGTGTTGATGTTTGATATATGTATAAGTATGATGTACAGTGTGTGTCACGACGAGCTTGTGTATGTGAAAATAAATAAATAAATGCGAGATTTAAAAATGTTTGTAGTAGGTCAGTTTAGCTAAAATAGCTATAGTTTATTTGGCTATACTTCCGTAAGAGGACCACTGATTTGGCGATTTCTATGCATACTAACGGAAATAGCATGTGTTCCTGAGTGTAAAATAACTATTCATTTTATGAGCAAATGAAAATAAAGTACTAAAAACAGTGTGTTCGAAAAAGTGCTATTTGAGGTTATGTGCGAAGCGTTTTTGACAGATATAACTGTGGTTAATGGCGTGGAAAGAAAAGTTACTAAATTTAGACAAAAACAGCGCAAAGTCTCAAACGAACTAGATTGAATTGTGACTGAAGTTGTTTTCTCTAAATCCTCCTCTTCTTTATGGTGCGTAGACCTATTGGTAGAGATGTTTTGCCTGTTAGTGCCGTCGAAATAAAAAATAAATGAAATAGGTTTCTGTTATCTTTTAACGTGAAGACCTAATTCTGACTATTACAACATCCGTCCAGGAAATGTTGATGGAGAAGAGCATAATGTAATGCATCGATGGCACTACTTGGGTAAGTGTACACAAAAGATAGTCCAGTATTTGATTTAATGATCCCATTTCAGTGTCCATTCAAGTTTCGATGTACACACATTATTGCAAGGAAAGAAACCTTAGAGTAGGAAATGGGAACCCTCCTTTTACAGGAAAATTGAATTGGAATGGAAGTTGTATGGTGATTGTTATTGCGATATTCAAGTGGGGGTTTTGCTGAAGGAAGCTAAACTGTGATCGTCAGAGTTACGACAAAAATCACTGGATACTTAAGCTCATAGAAAACGATTCGGAGTACTTTAGGATGATATAACACCAGTTATATCATGGGATCTTAAAATACATAAAAATAAATATAGGTATATGTGACCAATAACAAATTCATTACATTAATGTGATTAAACATTTTATTTAATAAAATTGAATAAAGCAGTTTGTTGTTTCTATATCGTCTTTTTATAATTCGGTTTTAAATGTGAAACAAAGCAAAATTAGTCTATATATTAAATTAAAATATGGAATACTTAGTTATTTTGCATATATTATTGTTTTAGAGGCACTAAGAAAGGAGAAAGAACTCCACACTTTATTACATTGACAAATTCATTTATTTAAACAAGCATTCATCTTTTTATTAAGCTTTTACTTACGATGTAATCAAAACAAAATTCCTTTTATATAAAATAATTCTGTTATAATTATAACTTCCACTATACAATACAGTTTATATGTAAACTTCCTACGAATCATCTATATGAAATATGAATTTATTTCTATCCGATACACTAACCAATTATAAGAAACCGATAATGAGAAATGTGACAACTTATAATAATTCTTACAATTGTAGTGTTAAAAATAAACAAATACTTTAAAACAAACAAATTTCAGGATATTGTATCGAACAGCTGCTTAGTTATTACTTTAATTTACAATTGATTCCCATTAACTTAACAAATAAGTTTGTATTTGGCGCCTGTTTTATCTAAAATTTGGGCACTTTTAGTAACTTTTCCTTCCATATCAGTACTACCATATGTTAAATCCGTCAAAAACGCCTCGCACATAACCTCGAAATAGCACTTTTCGAACACTGTTTTTAATACTTCCTTTCCATTTGCTCAAAAAATGAATAGCTATTTTACACTCAGGAACACATGCTGTTTATGCTAATATGCATATAAATCACCAAATCAGCGGTCCTCTTACGGAAGTCTTACCGTTTATTTATATGCATTTTTTGAGCAAATGCAAAGAAAATACAAAAAAAATGTCTTCAAAAAGTACTATTTCGAGGCAGTGACGGCTCGTGGTCGGAAACGTAGGGTGTTCACAAAATCAAGAACATGCAAATTTTTAACTAAAATCCAATCATTTTTTTCGTACATGTTCTTCTTAAATTTCTCTGTAAAGTCTCTAAATTTGCCCTTTGTAGTTTGCGTCAAATTAAGTTCTGGTTTTGGTCTGCCCATACTTTTAACTTGATTTTTTTATTCATAACTAAACGAATTAAAATTGTCTCTCAAATATTGCAAAGTAAAACTGTTCGCATCCATAGTTCTTGTTTATATATTGTTTAGTGCTTACTTAGAATACTACTTCGTTTGTTTTGTGTGCATTTCATTATCTTTTTTACGTACTGTATATTTCATTTCATTACTTTTTTTACGTACTATATATATTCTTTTTTGTTTGTCGGCTGCACCAAAGCGCATTAGTGGCAGCTTTGCTTTGTCGGCTTTTTGCAGAGGGATTTAACGATGCGGCGTAGTTTTTAACTGCGGCTGCGCTGTTGCCAATTTATTTTTGTTTTTCTAAAAAAATCAATTATTATTTGTATCTTTGAGGGAAATGTACGTTTTTTTGGGAACAGTTAAAGATTTACGAGTTTAAGTTTGTGATTTTATGTGCGCGGGTTTAATAAACGTATTGCTGTAGATGTAGTACCTCAAATGAAAATTTAAATCAGTGTTTTAAATAAATAGATTATTTTTTTTTTAACAAATATATTGTCTAATTTCCTTTTTTTTACAAAGTTAAATTTAATATTTATATAAATTAACACTAAGTATTAAATGTTAGAACAAATGATTGTGTATGTTAATTATATGAACTTTTATCATCTATAATTCTTTGAAAATCTTCTTATACCTAAAACTAAAATATAAAATTAAATTTAATACAAACCTGTATTAGTTACTCATCTAAACTGCACGAGTATGATTAAACATTGAGCACTGGCTTAATATCAGTAACAAATTAATAGATTAATATATTAAAATTTTTAAATTCCAACCAAAAGAAAACAACACATGTGAGCTAACCCCGATATCTATATCACACTGACTCTCTCGCTCGTACGTACGAAGCAGAGAGCCAGAAAACAAACAAAAAACCTGGAAACAAATCCGTCCAATATGGAAAAATATAGCAATAGTGAAATAAATAATATAATGTTATATATAGTCACGAAAATTCTGTTAAAACTTAAAGTATAAAGAAATACACCGTTATCCTAAAATATTCAAAACAACTGTCAAATGAAAATAACATTAAATTAAGAAATTATTCAGATAAATTGTTTTTTTTTAATAAAAAACTTACAGCACTATGTTATTTAATAAATTAAAATAATTACGCACCCTTGGTTTCATTATAAAACTGTTCACCAACAAACAGTATTAGTTCTTATGTAGTTACGACCTGTGAGCGGTGAGTCATCAATAAACAAAACATATACCCCAGGGGGTTTTTTGTTTATCAGATATAGAGGTAAATTAATTAATATGTAGCAGCTGTAACATACACGATCAAAAAGTCTTAATGCACAGGAGATCTATCTGTTAAGCCATTAACGAGAAAAAAAAATATTTTTATAAATGTGCCGTGTGGGCTAGAGCCGCATCTGTGCCCAACCTAAATGGCTGTCCGAGTATACCCCACATACCACTATTCATTCAGCCATTACCGCTGTTAGTTTTGTGTGGATCGGCGCTTGGAGTGCAAGCCACTTCGAACATTTTATTTAAAATTCTTCCCGTCTCGAAAAAACGATCCTTTTCAGACCATCATGATTTCATATAAAGAAAATCGAAGCTTGATGCATCGGCAAAAGCGCGGGAATGTATAGATTCATTTTCGCGCGATATCTTAGTAAAAAGGCGTGTTTGCAAATTTTCCGTATCTACATTTCTTTCTGTGCAATTTGATTCAATTCATTTTGCGTTATATGATTAAATAAATCCAAAAGAAATAACTCAGATTCATGTGGTACCGTTTATTAACAACTAACTCTCGATTCGACAAAGCCAAAGAAAAATATTTAAGTTTTTTGTAACTACTGAAGTCGCATATCCGGTGAAACTCGAACGTCTTATCAGCATATTAAAAATAATACGTTGTAGACTTACGTAGAATTCTCTTAACAAAAAGGAATGTTTATTTTATAAAAGGAAGACATTTAAAATGCCTCAGTTTTTGCTATTTTTACAAGGGCCTTTATTTATTCAGAATGACGTTAAATGAACTTACGGCATACCATTAAGAATAATACTAAATGAGTGCAATTATATTTATACTTAATACACGTTTAGCGGATGCTTAACATGACGTTTCCTTGCATCAGGCCCGGACTAAAGAATTTTTGGCTCTAATTTGACATTTTTTTATTCCTTTAATGATGAAATCCGGTTTCGGTGAGTTTGTGCTTTATATGTCGTGTAGTTAACACCCAGCAAAATTTACTTTTTTATTGATACACCTGTATTACTTGGTGAATAGATTTTCGTTTCTGAATGTTTTATTGATTATTAGAATACCTATTTCGCATATATACGGGCAATATGGAATACGCATATTTCTACGGACAGTCCGTATTTTGTAAGCTTTATCCGTAGATTATAAACTGTAGGTTCGTATTTTTTTTCTAGTTTCCAATTTGTCGTACTCAAGTCGTACTTTTGTAATTTTATGGTTTATTTTAGCAATTCAACTTTCATATGATGTGCGTTATACATTGCTTCAGTAAGCATCACGTCTGAAAGGATTATAATCTATATTTTTTATATAAATATTAATAATTAAACAATACGTCTCAAGTGAATATTGAAGAACATTCCACGGAAATGTTAATTGATATGGTGCGCTGTCCGAATTTTTGCTTTTGAAAATATGGCAACCGTAAATATAGTGGATAGACAAGTTTCTTTCTTTCAATTTCGTAATTTTTTTAATTGTAATATTTAACAATAAGTGAATTTGAGTATAAATAAAATATATAGTTTTCAATAGTAAATGCAACGATATACTTTGCTAGTAACGTATCATACATATACACATGTGATACTGTAATAACAAAATGTTCTGACTAGATGATATAACATAACACGTCTGTACAAACTACCTGAATACAAATGGCTATGCTGTAGGCACCGGCTAGTTAAGTCTGATTCGGATGTAAATATACTCATGAAATCCCCGATTTGCATTTAATTAAATGTGAAAAGTGGCCGTATTAAAGATACCTAACGCTGCATAACAAAGTTGCCTACGATTTTACAGCCACACTGCAAAAAGAAATTCTGACAAGACAACTTACAATTCAATTACCAATTATTATTCGTACTATAATTTTAAATGGGGCAACATACCTTTCTATAACACTTAACCGACCACACTGATAACCAAAAATCAACACGTCAAGCTTACTAACTTGCGATTATTTACGATTCATCGTGATTACATCACCACGTGATATGATCGAGCTAATGATATATCAGATCAAGATACGAATACGGAAATGACCATTAAGTAATTAGTTTTAGACAAAATTAAATTTAGAGATAAAATCTGTAACCATTTTTTTTTTAATTAATTAAAATTGGTACAGTTAATTGGATCCTTTAATTGGAAGTTTAAAAAATACGTAAGTACTTAAACATTTTGCTAATTTTTACCCAGATCGAGTGATTAAGTGAAGGTTTAGAACTTTTTTTGTAAATAATTCAGCTTTTCGACTTTAAAAAAGATAATCCAAGTAATCACTAAAAAATTGTTTTTTCTCACCCCCATGTTAAACAGAAAATATTCATCATAAATTTAAAATAAATCTTCCATTCACTCCCCTGGAAATCGTTAACAAGAAAAAAATTGATGGTTTAATAATAAAAATTATTAATAGATTAATTTTGGAAATACACATCTCCAATTATAGTTTTAATTTATCCCTACAATATGGCCACAATAATTTCCCAGATGCTGAGTAATTGCTATTATAAATACGTCATACCTACCTATCTACTAAAAATTTCAGATAAATTTTAACCGAAAATATTATCCAACCCTGATATGAGCATTATCTGAAACTTATTACGCGTATGAACTATACTATGACACTTCCAAACCTGACTAAGCTATTAAAATAAATGTACAATTAAAACTGATAATTGTAAGCGGTAATGATGTCATATTGTCTTATCGCGGATATTTAAGCAAAACAACGATAAAAATCTCTTTGAAAATTTAACAAATATTTGTTTAGAAATAATCGATATACATATTTAAGATTTTGTTATTACATACTTGGTTTGTAAATTAGCATTTCCTCGTTTACATCCCAGAATATTTCTACATGAATTTCCCACAAATTCCATGCGATAACTGATAACATCCTCGACATTTGAATGTGAAAAAATAATTAATAATCTTTGTGGTAATAGCGGTCTAGATTTAACGGTACACCTACATTCTTTATTAACCCTTTATTTCCTCTTGCACAATATAGCATGCGAAAGCACCACCCAGGAATTCTGTTAATAAACAAAAATTCGACCGCAATCAATATTTTAAATATCTGCATTGCAAATTACGTATTTCGTCCTGAATTTATAACAAGAATAATCGTTTAGCACTGTTTGTTCCAAGCGAGTTATATGTAAGCTTGCATTAGGTTATACACATTCACTAACCGTAATCGAGTTTTATGGTTATGTTATAATGTGTACTTACATGTTTACCGTCAACGGCATATTTCCATTATTCACTTCCTACAAACTTACAAAGTTCTCTGTTATCTATATGTCCATATGAATGAGCCTACGTTTTTTCTTCCTCAGAGTATGTAAATTCCTAGAATTATGTTGCAAGAAATACCGGTAGGGCATTTCAAACACACACACAGTCACTATTAACATTAAAAACTGACAATTCATTTGATTTTGTTTATAATATTGATTTACTGGTGCCGGAACTTAATTTCTACTATATTTAATTATTACGACGCAAATTTAATGAGAAAAATGAAATATAAACGCAGACGGAAAACACACGATCTAAACTTCAATCAGCTGTTGTAACAATATGGCGACCGCAAATATATTTGGCTAGTGCGATTTTTGCGGAAAACTGGCCAATAGTAAAGCTACTTTTTAGCGCTTGTATTCAAAAACACTCCTCAGAATTAAAAAAATAGAAGTAATCAAATCTTTAATATTAAAAAATTCCCTAAAATCCTACCATTTCAGATTTTGAGCAATACTTACGTTTTATAGCTTTTTTCTCATTCATATTCTCCTTTTGATAATTATTTCATGTATTCGCACTTTCCGTTTATGTGCACTTCGGGTTTACAAATGTATTTGTCCTTTCCTTATAAAATTATTGCATATTAGAATTATTATACACATAAAATCCACATCGTACGACATATCATTTATGTTCACTAGGTGAATGTTGACTTTGATGATGATACAGGCTTTGAGATTATTTTGTAAAATACGAATTTTTTCCTATGAAATTTCTCTAAAAAAAGCGGTTACTTTCCAATTTTTTTAAAAAATGTGACTGGTAGTGTGACACTTCATTTTACATCATTTTGTAAACATACAAACGCAAAGTCAAAATTCATCACTAATGATAATGAATGTTTTTCTTTATGCGAATAATAAAACATATTTCCAGACTTTACGTTGGCATTCACTATAGGTTTGTTCGTTGGTGTTACACCAATAACACTGGTGCATATTGTCTCTTTCTCAGATGCATAAAGAGTAAATCTTTTATCCTGTTTTAAGTAGGAGTCAGTGTGGAAAGTGTAGCATCAGCGAACAAACCTTATATTAAAATATTGTCCCGCCATAAGAAGATTTAAAACTGATTTAACTGACATTGTGACATTTTAACGTTCATAATGTTTATAGTAATGATGTGTATGACATTTCTTATTTCTGATACCAAAGAAACATCAAAAGTGTGGATGATAAACCTCAAAAATAGAAATATCACCACTTCATATATTGTTACGAATCTATTCATAACAATTTGTGATTTTTACTTCGTTTGCAGGTAACGGCACCGCGTTTTCCAGTGGTTCTAAAAATAGGACATGCGCACGGTGGTCTCGGCAAGGTAAAGGTGGATAACCTGAGCGATTTTCAGGACATGGCGAGCGTGGTGGCCGTCTCCTGCACGTATTGCACCGTCGAACCGTACATAGACTCAAAATACGACATTCACGTACAGAAAATAGGTCACAACTATAAGGCGTTCATGCGCAAATCGATCTCAGGTTGTTGGAAGACGAATACAGGTAAGTTTCTTTCGTTCCGGGTGAATATGCGAAATTATAAATGCTTATCGTATGTTGATATTCTGTCAACAAAAGATGTTTCGTGTTTCATTCAATTCTGTAGGAATTTCTTGTTAATATATGAGTCATTTAATTAGTGCTCAGTGCTTAAGATTACAACACTTTCTGTTTTCATTTTGATAAAGCTAAATATGATGAAATGAATTCTAGTTAAACAGTTCGCTAAGATTGGCTGGACAGTACGTATTAAGATTTTACAGGATTTACCAAGAACAAAAAACAAAGACTAGATTAGATAGTTTTCGTTTATTACGGCAATTAACAAGATGTTTTTACAAACGATTACTACCAAGGAAGACCAGTATTTAGGCCTTAATCTTAGCTAGACGTAAAACTGTATTAGATCATATAAAATACAGGTAGATTTTATAATTATACTAGCTCTGTAATTGTGGCAGGTGTGGGTCTCGGTGACATATACAGATTATTCTTTATAAGTAATATAATAGTCATTGCAGCGACTCCTTCAACAACTTGCTCTACGGGAAAAACGTAGTGCGTAGTGGCTTTTCTTCCTCGGCGAACTCAATAATGGTTTCCAAAACGGTTAAATAGTCGTTTTCGTTTAGCCATCTGGAAAATAATGGTTTAAAATGCTGGCTATACAAAACTGAGGTTAAATAATTCATTACTTTTAATTCACAAGGACGATATACAGGGTCGCTAAAAAGTATGGATACAGTTAAATATTATAAAAACTATTCAACAAAATTTGGTACATGGTTTAAAAGTATTTAAATTCTATCGTATAAGATGTTCTTCAAATTTCTATCTTCATTTGTCTGGGTTACAAGGCAACTTGATTTTTTAAATGCCACGAAGGCGCCAAATTCAATATTTTGAAAAGAGATTTTCTTCTGCGTTCTGTGAAGTAACACATCATATCTTATTTATATCGAAACTTAAAAAAAAAATTTCGAACTAAGAAAATTTTGAAATAGAAAAATTTTGTAGCCTTGGAAATGTTGTCTTTATCTATCGTTACTGGCTTTGCTGCGTGAAGTTTGACCAAAAATAAATAATAATAGTTAGATATAATTGTAAAATAACACATTTAACTGAAACAGAACGATTTTAATAAAAGAAGCTCAAACAAGAAATTACAATAATTTTTATGTTACAAAAGATGTCGAAAGATTTCCATTTACACTCCTGGCAATAATGAACACGTTGAAGCAAATTTTGCAAAGAATCAATCAAAAATATTTGGAGAATACTGGCATTTCGTTTCTTATACGTTCTTGTAGGCTTCAGTGTAATGGTCGGTTGACATACACTCGATTTTTTACATGCAACCCACAGAAAAAATCAAGTGGGACAAGATCAGGAGACCTAGCGGCCATTCAACAGACCCCCTTCGCCCTATCCATCTACCGGGAAAATGTTTCATCAAAATATCGCGCACTTGACGACCAAAATGCGGCGGTGCTCCGTCTTGTTGAAACATATGGTTTCTGTTGGATAACAAATTCGATTGCCTTGTTGGAAATATATCCCTAATCGTGAAAACATATGTTGTTGTAAAAGTTGCAAATACTTTCAGACGTTAAATTGCACCCGTTAATGAAAAAAGGACCTACGATATTCGACCAACAATGCCATACCAAACATTATTTTCTGGTCGATGCTGCGGTATGAACCTGCTCCCATCCAATGCGGATTTCTGTCAGAACCAATATCGACAGTTATGGCAGTTAAAAATACCATTAAGACAAAAAGTGACTCATCAGAGAAGAGAACTCGATTAAGAAGTTACCATCCTGATGTATTCTGTGCATCATAGTTCGCAAAATCCGGTTCTGCGGTCAAAATCGTCGTCACTTAATTCGTGTAACAAGTGAATTTGATAAGAATGATATTGTTCGCGTTTCATTATTTTTGGTATGGATCCTCTACTTCATGTTGGGGTCCAAACGCCAACTGTTGTACTGATTTTTTTGCGATTTCTACCACCAAAGCCAAAACATTCAAAGAATTTTCTTCGTTGGGAATAATTCGAGGCGCTCCAGTCTTGCAGGCTTTAACGCTACCAAGTTTTCTTGAAATCTTTGTAAGGTTCTGGAAACCGTCGCCCTGGAGATCGTTCCCGGTTTGGATGAAATTTCATTAAAAGAGTCACTACTTTGAGCAACAATTCGTTTTTGTCGCCATAAAAAACCAATCATGAGAATTTCTATATCGCTCAGTTTCGCTTAAATGTACCTGTTAAAACAAATTATTACACACAACTTTAATTTTTTGGCGAATATGGCAAGTGACACATCGTCAATAACAGCATTTTCAGTAAACTTAGATTTTATGTTTCCAGAATTAAATTTTTGAATTTAATTTTTTTTTTGCTTTTAATAAAAATAAAAGTGGCATGTGTTACATTATGAATTCAGAAAAAAAATGCTCTTTTTAAAAATATCAAATTGGACCACCCGTGCCATTAAGCAAAAATTATTGCCCTTGTATTTTCAAAAATAAATGATGTAGAAAAATTAAAAAAAAATCTCAGATGATAGAATTAAACACTTCTAACTGTATGCCAAAATTCAACAAGATCGGCTAACCGTCTGAAATATTTAACTGGATCCATACTTTTTAGCGACCCTGTATGTACAAGCACTCACAAATTTTTGGAGCTGTATAAACCAATAAATGTTTATTGCGTTTTTTTTTTATTTATAACGAATAAGAATTCTATTGATTTTGCATATGCATATTTACCTAGTGTTCAGCATGCTGGAGCAAATTTCCATGCCCGACCGCTATAAAACATGGATAGATGAAGTCTCGGATCTCTTCGAGGCTTGATATCTGCGCGTTAGAAGTGGTAGTAGGAAAAGATGGAAGAGAATAATTATAGAGGTGAACGACATTGCCCTACACTATTGGGTGACTCACAAGAGGAAGATAGACGCCACATAGCCGATTTAGTAGTGTATAAGATGCAGGCTATTTGTAGACCTCGATCGCCATCGACAGAAGAACCTGTGCCTCCACCAGTGGGTCCTAGGAGCATCTTGGGAAGCTTAAGCAGTCTGACGCACTCGGATTCCAATCCTTCAGAGCCACCAGTTGGTACGTCCAACGTCGCTAGAAGAGATAGTCAAGGTAATGATGTGCTGCGTTGAAATTATACAAAATGTACCATCGACGACAAAAGTTTTGACTCAAAATTAAAGAGAGAAATATTGAAATACCGAAGAAATTAGAAATGATTCTATTTCTATTTATGTCAAACTTGAGTCAAGACTTTTGTCTTTGATAGTACATACTAGCTAATATACATGTTTTAGTAAAATGTACTGATTTTCTTTTAATAAAAATAAACGAACTTTATTGTTGATCTTTTTTTTTTAATACACTTCATTTTGATTAACTAGAAGTCGCCATCCAAGAAGTATTTCATCAACTTTTTGATTTCAACGAACGGTTTTATATAATACACCTAATGGAAGTTTGATTCCATTGTATAAAATTAATTTATAATTTATTGTACCGGCTGTCAGCCTAAGAGCAAACGCCATAGCCGATTTATATGTTTTTTTTTTGAAAATGTTTCAAATAAACGTTTCGAATCATATTTACACATTAAATGTGTTCATCATTATTAAAAATTGCAATACCAATCAATTTAAAAAAAATCAAGTTATCCAGATTAGAGTTCGAAAATTACGAGCCCTATTTTAAAAATTTGTATGTAAAGCAACAATTTTAAATAAAAGACGGTGCGGTTCAGATTAAGGAAAGCTGAAACCGCACTTCTAACTTTCGTATTTCCGGAATATTCCAAACACCCGCCATGCAAATGTCATTTTTCGAAAAACGTCCATTAATTCGGAAACGTACAACTAGCCCAATGATGCTAACGTATTTATTTAAATTTAAACATGATCAAAAAATACAATAATATCAGGTGTTCATTTAAAATAATAAGTTAGTATCTACTTCCGGAAACCGGAAGTCCGCCATTATAAACAATTTAAAAATGTGTAAAATATGATTCAGGCAACACTTTTTGAAACTTTTTCCAAAAAACAATAATAATGCTATGACGTTGCATCCTAGGTGACACCCGGTATAGATATATTTAAGTTATTGCTAAAATTAATATAAGGTTACTAATTGTGCCGAAGAAAAGTTAAACTAGCCACAAAAAAAGGTGCTTCAATCTAATAAATGTGCAGCCGAACAAAAATATTTGCACGGCAAAAAAGAAAGGCATCTTAATTACCCAGACAAGCAAATTTAAATTTCCCACAACTATTTTCATCATTCACGTAATTCATGAATACTTACAAATTTGTAAAAGTATATTAATAATAGTTATTTGAATACTTATGTTATGTACTAAAAATAATTGTGGAAACTAAATTTGGTGCTAGATACTTCAAATCAATCTTGTTTATTTAAAAATACCATCATGACTACATCAAACCTCACCTCAAGTCTTACCTAATACCTATCATGGTGACCGAATTGAAGACTAGTTTCCAAAAACAACAAAAAAGGGGGTTTCCTAACTTAAATCCCCAAGTTTTGTATATTTCTGACTAATACCCGTTTAAGAAAAAAATGAAGCGTTTCTAGACTTTTCTTCACATGATATGGATACATTCTCTAATTTATGCATAAATTAAAGTTGAACCGAAGCATTTACACACCGCAATTAAAAATAACCACAATGAACGTAAATAAAACTAAAGTAGTCTCAAAAGAACCTCTTTTCGTGACTCAAATTTCAATTTAGATTTCATTAATTTCAAAACCACCAGAAAAAAATTGCAACCCGATATCTCTTTGCGAATGTAACCATAAAAGATGCCATACGCGTAGTAATATAATATACGAAGTTCACGGAATTGATATTCGCACGCCGCGTCGTGTAAAACTGTCAAATTTTCAAACAAAAAACTTCTATTGTTAACCTAAACCCTAATCAAATATCGCCAATCTAACGCAAGAAACGCATATCAAAAACTGATAAATCTCCACATTACAGCATCGCAAACCAGCGTCACAAGCAGTGCCCCAAGTACTGGCCGTGTACCGAAAGCTCAGCGCGTCCGTTTAACGGCGAGCAGCCAGCAACCATCTCGCGGATTAGGAAGCACACAGAAGAATCTTGAAATCTTCGCGGGCATCTTCGGCGATATGTAATGAAGGTCAACATGCGGGATCATAATAATAATAATAATAAACGAAAGGAATCGGGTCATTCGTAGGTGTTGTTGTGCGTTTATTTTTGTTTCGAATTGTTTCGAATATAAAAAGTCAGCTGTCAATCAGTGTTGCGGCAGTGTTCATTGTGTATGTAATAATAATAAAATAGGACAGTTTTCACCACTCAAAACCGAAAAGAGAAGATCTTATTTCAAACGAGTTCCTCATAGTCGTAAATGTTGTTATTGACTTGTTATAATTAGTGAAGATAGTTTGAGAGGGTTTATTTGGTTTACACAAACGAGTAATTGAGGTATGTGTTTTTTTTTATTATTTATTATTTCTACCCATATCTTTTTCTTATAAAAGTAGTGTTTTCTATGCATATATTACTAATAACTACATCACAACATATAGCCAAAATGAATAAGTACAAATGTGGAGCAATATTCAGTATTTCAAAAAAGAACTGTAGATTTGTTTGATTCTATCTCTAAATTTGATCAATGCCATTTATGTCGTGTACCAGCAAAGACTAGATATTTGATTGTGGCTATATTTTTCGTTTTGGAAAGTTTCTTTTTCTACAAAAGTTGTATAAAATACAATGTTACATAACCTAAGAATATTTTTGAGTATACAAAGTGCTCTTAAAGTAAAATGAGATGTACTTATGTGATTTCTAGCATAATTATAACGTTTACAACAAGGTTTTCAGCAAATCTGTGTGTAAGTGTCTAAAATAAATGCTTTCAGGTTTACTAATTACAATATAGATTAATTATGCATAAAATACACCATTATTCTGTTATTTTAAATGTAATACCCTACCTAAGTGTATGCAGTGACTTTCAAATTATTTGTCTGGAATGAAATTCTAGTAATTGGATATAGACATATTTCATTGTATTCGTTTTGAACATGGAGCACCTAGGTATTTAGGGTGTTAGGGATATGCAAAAAAAACCAATTGGACGCATAATATCTGTTTCGATCAGATTTTATACCACTAACAATAAACGCAATAATACGTATACAATTAATTTTTATTTGGTGAAATCAGTTATGGATTATGATGTCACTATTTGTTGTCATGATTCAGAATACTTGATTAATCAAATTATTTCTATCTAAAGATTATTTAACCAGCTGGAAATACTGGAAAATATACACATACCGACTTATAATTGAAAATTATTTCAAATTTGAAAGAGAACATGATATGATAACAAGATCAATTAAAACTGGAGTTTTTGTTACCGGTTTCAGCTTCAGTAGGGCAGCTGATATAACTGTGTTTATATATAAACTTATTTTTTAAAATTCGCAAATGTGTATTAATATAATTTTCAACTATTTGGGTCACATTATAACTTTGTATTACTTCCGGTTTTACCGGAAATATAGACAAACAGTGGAGCACTTGTATATTTCGGCATATTCTGATTCTATGAGTGTCAAAAGCACATGACTTCTTGCTGTTGCTTTGTTTTTCTTTTACGAAAATGAAAAATAGTGCAATCAATCAAATCCAGTCTTCGCTGAAACAGCCTGTACGTAGCATGTTAGCGTTTGTAATGGACATTTCATTTCAACAACTCGTTTGAAGTAAGCGATTGTTGGCAAATAACAACCGGTTTATTTTATGCGATAATAACAATGAATAATAATAAATAGTAAATACCTAAATACATACGAAATATTATCAAAGTCAATGCGTAGTGTTCTGAGCAATATCTGTAAGTTTTAAACGAGAAAAAAACGGTATGTTATTGTAATCCACTGCCTATGGCCGAGTACTAATTTCGCTGGTTTGGAACTTCTCGTTCGAACGGCGTACTTTAGTACCGAATTGTTACGTATTGTAAATGTAGTATCGTTATATAAAAAGCTGTGTATAATAATAATGATATTATAATATTGGTGTCTTGTTACATTACACTTGTTATTGGGCTAGGATGGTAAAGGAAAAAAAAATAAAGATTATGTACCCTCCTCGACATTGTCTGTTAATCATGGAAAATATAGCAATATATCAGGACAATGTACTTTGAAGGACTGTGATAGTTAACTCATTTGCTTTAAATTTAACTCACGCAGAAAATAATAGGGCAGAATAATCTGATTTTCTGGTAAAAAATAGAAACCTTTATACAGGACGTTTCACCAGCACGGAATTCCTCTGTAACTCGCTAGCAGTGACAGATAGGAAAAAGTTTTTTATAAATTGTTGTAGAATTATGATTTTTTTTGTACAGGGTGGTTCGTAACTTCGGCACAGCCTTGAACTTTCTTTTTTTTTAAATACAATAGCCTCATTATTATTGCATTTTTAAAAGTGCAATTAAATTAAAAAAACATAACATATAATATGCTTCAGCGCTACACTCATTAATTTCCAAGATATCTTTGATTTTCTAAAAATTATGTCGCTCACAATGTTTGAAAAAGAGCGATTGTAAATTAATTATTTATATACAGTGACCGGCAATAAATGATGCAACGATATGGGAAATGTTTTTTTATTGTTAAACATACTAAAACTTTTTTTGGGGATGGCAATGTCTAAGAAAGCCAACATTATTTTGAACACACGTCCGTGACCAACTAGTATGGCGGTAAATTTAAAAAATTACGCCGGATCTGCAAAAAGGGTTAGATGACATGATATGCAAAAAGTATTTGAAAAAGTGCTTAGAATTCAATTCGAAGCGCATGCAAATTTTACTAAAATATTAAAAAAAACAAAAATCACAATGTTTCCAAATATTGGGGCATTAAGTACATATTTCATTTTTTTTTCGTTTTGAGCAATCACGCAGTATATGTCAAAATTGAATATTCAACAGTTTTGTCAATTTTCACAGTTAACATGGAAAAACTGAAAAGTATGCTCACTGTGACAATTGCTGTTGCAAGGGACTGTATTTATAGTAATAAATAAAATTTTACCAAACATTTTTTCTCTAAACACTTAGCAAACATTACTTTCCATTGAAAATTTCATTTTTTTTTCTTGTTTTCTGCGTTAAAGAAAATCGGTAGTCCAGAACTGATAACACTTAAATCTAAGCACTGACAATGTTATTGCAACCACCGAGGTATTATGTAGGATTCGAAATTACAAAACTCAGTAGAAATAAATAAACCAGTATTTTTAGCTAATGACAGGAATACTTAATAAGCAAAAAACATTTATACAATAATTAATAGTAATGAACAACGAAGAAATTAAACTCTAAAAAATGCATACCTGTTGACATACATATCGTTCTGTTTCTGATAAGTAAAGTAGGCTTTGAAATTATAAACAACAAAATAATGTAGTAAACTATTTTAATTTTCTGGCAAATAAGCAATAACTACCATTTTTATTTTACCTATTGTTTATTATTCGTTGTTCTCCAATTTCAAAATTTACTTTAAAACCTTCAGTGCGTGCATGTAGTATTATCAGTTTTTGACGAACGGTTTCCACTTTGATGCCAAAACAAACAGAAATATAATAAATTTCCAATAAAAGTAATGCCTGCTAAGTGGTTAAAGAGAAAAATGTTTGTAAAATTTGTATTTATTTACTACTAGATACAGTCCTTGCAACAACAATTCCACACTGAATCGTATTTTTCAGTTTTCCCTATGTTGATTACGCAAAAATTGACAAAACCGTTTGAGTACCAACCAAATTTGGAAATAGTACTGCAGTTGAGCTGCTAAAGGCGAAAAAAATGGAAATATGTAATTCAATGAAACTATATTTGGAAAAATTGTGATTTTTATTTTTTTTTAAATATGTTTACAAAAATTTGCATGCGGCTTCAGAATTGAATTTTAAGCAACTTTTTCAAATAACTTTTTTGTATATCATGTCATCTAACCTCACTTTTTGCAGATTCACGGCGTATTTTTTAAATTTACCGCCATACTAGTGGTCACGTGACGTGTGTACAAATAAATTCTGGGCGTTTCTAGACATGCAGAAGCTATCCCCCAAAAAAAGTTTAGTATATTTTAAAATAAAAAAATTTCCATATGTTGCAATATTATGCCGTCACTGTATATTTTTATATACTGGGTGTTTATCATTAAAGTGCAAACCGCTTAAGGCTGTATCGGGGTTACGAAACACCCTGTAAAAATGCCGATAATTTTGCGTTATAGAGAAATCATAATTCTACAACAGTTTATAAAAACTTTTTTCCTATCTGTCATTGTTTACGAGTTATAGAGGAATTCCCTGCCGATGAAACACCTTGTATAAAAACTGAAGTATCAATGTTTTAGCTTTTGAATACGCTTATATTTCTCAAAATGCACCACCATTTTAGAAATACGTTTTTAAACTTGGCACTATACAGACAGGACATTCCAACCGTCCAAGCACACATAGCCAAATTTAAATTGCCCGCAATTATTCTTAGTAACTTCAACGTTGAAACATAAAATTACCTACTATTTTGTACTACAGTGATAGTTATTTTAATGCCTTTACGTTGAAGTTACTAAAAAATAGTGGCGGGAAATTGAAATTTGGCTATTAGGGAGGTGAAGCTAAAAACCAAAAGTTTTTTTTTTTAAATATTCATAAATTATTATATCGTATCTCCCTTTCTTAAAATCATCCTTTCTCAACCAGCATACAGGCTGTCTCAGTTAGAAGCTCTTCCTTAGAAGTTTATAGGCTTCCAGTCAGAATAAAAATTTGAAAATTCAGGATTAGACATAATCGGACTATTTAAATGAAATATTTTTAGATTTCTAGCAATTCCGGTTATACCGGAAGTCACTATCTACTTGGTGGTGGATAGTTTTCGTTAAAAATTCTACAAGTTCTATCAGGAACTTTATTTATCGCACTCTCCGTGTATATAAAAAAAATAAATTAAGAATTTCTCGATTTGTGTAAACATCATTTTCGTTATTGTTAACCATTTTAATTCTTTATAGCAATAATATTAAGGCACTTAACGCGTATAATTATTAATTCAGAAGCATTAAACGACGTAAGCAATTGGGGTTTTGGCAGTAATTCATTGAGAACGCATTGTTTTCCATGGCACACTGGATAAGTATCGATGACATATGTGCGCATTTTGCAAAAAAAAAAAACAAAAAAAAACATAATTATGTGTTAAACTAGTAATCTCACGCATAGGAGATGTGAGATATAAATAATAAAGTATGGGGGCACCATTTGAAAAAAAATAGATACGGCTCTTCAAAATTTCGACAAGTTAACATGCCATAGTAAAGAAACAAAGTAAACCCGCATTGTAGACAACTGTTCTCGGTCCCAAAACATACTCCAACATGTTGTTTAAGCATATATTCTGGAACCTAAATTGATATTCCAAAAATCAATTGTTCTTTGATTTTTTTTTAATAAATGTCTGCTAGAGCAGAAAAAAAATTAAATAACCACAACGGCCGAATTAAATTACAAAAAGTAATTAATTTAAGAGTTTAAAAATAGGTAAGTATATAAAAATATACAGGGTGTTCAATTTAA
This sequence comes from Protaetia brevitarsis, assembly GCA_004143645.1. NCBI lineage: Eukaryota > Metazoa > Arthropoda > Insecta > Coleoptera > Scarabaeidae > Protaetia > Protaetia brevitarsis. The sequence continues at coordinate 46,356 of RXPK01001368.1, read as the reverse complement.
AATAATAATATAGATGATGGAATGCAACCGATTATAGGTAATTCTGAATTTTCAAATTTTTATTTTGGCTATAACTCTATAAATGTCTAACGAACTGCCTCGCTGTGACGCCTATATATACAGGGTGTCCCACCGAACTGGGTCATTAGATTTTTTTGAACTTCTAGCAGGAATTTGATTTTGAAACTCACAGTGTAGTCATGGCCCACTGTGATCTACTTAAAGAAAATATTTTCAACTTTGTAGCACTTTCGGGTATACAGGGTGGTCATATCAACTTTCTTATTTTAATGGAATGGTAAATTTTTATCGGCGCAATGAATGTATCGAGTCATTGCAAATTAGTTTACATGAGAGTCCCTATCCTGACATCAACCGTTTTTTGAGAGATTTGCAATTTGTTGATTTTTTGACGTTTGCACTGTTTTCAAATAAATTCAAATGCTGATGAGATATCAGATATCTTAGGGTACTACTAATGTCGATGTAAGTACAAAGCGTAGCAGAAACTGTTATGGCAATAATGCCAAATCACATACAGGTGTTCGAAAACGCATCTCAATATGGAACATTTAAAACAACAAAACTTTTTTATTTCAATAGAAAATGTATTTTTTACTACAGCATTGAATGCAGCGTAAAATTCTACATCGATTGACATTAGGGTTAAAAAAAAGTTTTGTTATCTTAAAGGTATCCACATTGGAGGCGCATTTTTGAACACCCTGTATGTGAATTCAGTGATTATTGCTATAACACTTATATAGCTACGTCCTTGTATTTACATGGACTTTAGTAGAACCACTAAATATCATGCATCTCATGAAATATTTGATTTTATTTGAAAGAGTGCAATTGTCAAAAAATTAACGAAAATGAAAGTTTAGGGATAGGGAACCTTGATATAAGCTAGTTTCAAATAACTCGCCAAATTCATTAGACCAATAAAAAATACACCATTCCATTTAAAATAAGAAAGTTGATATCAACACCCTGTATACCGAAAGTGCTATAAAGTTGAAAATATTTTCCTTAAATAGATCACAGTAGGCCATGTCTGCACTGCAAGATTCAAAATCAAATTTCTACTAGACGTTAAAAAAAAATCTAATGTCCCAGTTCGGTGGGACACCCTGTATATTGTTTTAACGCATTTTAAAGAGTTCCTAAAAAAAGTGGTCAGCCTGTATTCCAACTGTATAGCAAAAAGTAAAGGTGATACACTTGCTATTAAATTCAATGCAAATGAGCTGTACTATCATATCCACCAAGAAATATATCTGCTGATTAATCATTCTGTATAATATAAAATATATACATACATATATATTCCGGAATGTAGGTAAATCTAATAAGTACTGTTATAACGAAAATAAAAATAATATACCTAAAAAAAAATATGTAAAATGACAATATCTAGTTGTTGTATTCCAATATTTATTATGTATTTTGCACTATATTATACATACCTTTAACGCCCAAATGACCATATAAAAATAAAATACCCCTGAATAATAAATATGTAATTAAAATTGAAAAAAAAATATATATATATATTGATTCAGCTGTATACTTATATACATGACATATTACATTATAAATTACCCTACATGCATTACATAATATGTAAAAATCGATATAATCCCTATTCCTGTAAAGCGATATTATATATTTTGTTTGTACTTAACCTATACCTTTTTTGAAGTTTTGAGTGTCGTTGCTTGGTAACGTTTTCATCGACTCCGATACAACTTTTCGACAACGAATTGACGAAATATGGGCATTCACACGAGTCCAATTTGTTAATACTTAAATGAATAAAAAATAAATACTAATAAATACATACAAAATATAATAATGGAGAAATAAAACTATATGCTTTATTTTGCTCGTTTCATACTGTACGAAGTTGTTTAAGGGCGTTGTGTTTTTTGTGGATTTTATTGCAGTAGGATAATATGAATAAACGTTAACCATTAATGTTGGTGTATTATTTCCGAGAGAGAGATAGAAAAAATCCTTTACCCGTTTATTAGAGCCAAAATCAGTGCGTAATCTGAAAATCGTTTCATTAACTTCTGTCGAAGTATAATATAATACCATAGCAGGCATAACAGTTGCTAGCTTATTGGTAGATTGTAAGTATGCTCGTAACAGCTATAACATTTGAGAAGATGAGAACTACTTTCTTGACATGTCAAAATAATTGTAACGACAGTTACAGCATTTGTCAATATGACGTTTATAAGTATGTGGCAACTGTGTCGATATTTTACATTAATACATAGTAGGATTCAAGCCCTCTCGGGGCCGACACGGTGTGTGACTTTAATTAACTTTTAATACAAGTATACAGTAACCGTGTCGGAGAAAGAGCAAAATTATTTATTTATTTAATTATAAATATTATACCGGGTGTCCACACTTAAGTGTGCACTATTGATAACTTTGTTATCTTTGGAGGTACAGAATCGGTCAAATGGGCAAAGTAGTACTATTTTTTATGGTGGTCACAATTGTGAAAACAGAAAAACAATTGAGCGTCGCGTTCTCTAGATATTCGTCCAAAATAATTTTTTTAATGGAACGCCCTGTATATTTTTTTGCAATTTAAAAGAAAATTCCAAACTGAACAAAAAAGTCTTAGTACACTATTATAAAAAAATGTCAAATAAAGTAGTTATTGAGAAATCTTTATCTTTGCTTTGTTGGCATGAATATCAATTTCATGCCAACAAATATGGAAAATTAAAGCGTCACATTCATTACAGCGTTAATAAACAAATAAAAATAAATACAGAAATAGTCAAGAAAATTACTCAAATTAAATGTTCAATGACACCTCCTTCCATTTCAATACATTTCACTAATCTTCTGTGAACATTACAAGTAGCTCCTAAAATTGTCCTACCGTCGATGTCGTCAATGATGTTGGAAATTCTTTCCTGAAGCTCATCCATTGTTGTATATCTATGTTTGTACACTTGATTTTTTTACTGCTTCCCACAAGAAGAAATCTAATGGCGTCATGTCAGGTGAACGCGTGGGCCACTGAATAGGACCATTTGTGCCAATCCATCTATTTCGAAATAATCTTTCTAATAACTCACTTGTGATTATGTGCGGGCGCTCCATCTTGTTGAAACTAAATAATCTGTCTGTCTACCAAATTTAATTCACCAAGAAAATTTTCTAAAATTTCTGTCAATAATGCCACATATCTTTCTCCTGTTAAAGAACCGATTATACCACACCAAACATTTAAACTAAAGCGGTGTTGGGGAGTACAAGAGTAAACAACAAATGGGTTTTCACGACTCCAGTAATGATTATTTCTTTTATTGAACATCCCGCGATTAGAAAAGTTAGATTCATCACTCCATAAAATGTGTCTAAAGAAATTGTGATTTTCTTCAAAAGCATTGATAAACCATTGAGCAAAAGTTAATCGTCTTTGATAATCGCCCAAAAGTAGAGTTTGAACAGGCTGATATTTAAAGGGAACATATTTATATTTTTTCAGAATTTTATGGATCGTACTACGAGAAATACCTGATGCTCTGGACAAATCCCTTACAGAATTATTTGGATGTACCTGAAAATATGTCAACACATTTATTTCTATCTCTTGTGATAATATAAAATCATTTTTTTTTCCTCTTCTTTATAAAAATTGTTTCGTTGCTTCTTAATCTTCGATAAAGTTTTAAAAAATAGCGACGGTCTGGTACATCACAGTCAGGAAATTTTTGTTAAACAGCAAGTACAATTCCAACATATCACACTTTTCCAAATGAGTAAATGCCATTGTTACGGTTGAAAAAATTGTAAAAACAGTACTTTTCCGCACAGTAACTTTAACAACAACAAATATAAATAATTTGACAGCTACTAAATAATGTGACGCTTTAATTTTCCATGAGTATATCGATTTCATGCAAACAAAACAAAGATAAAGATTTCTCAATAACTACCTTATTTGACATTTTTTTATAATAATGTACTAAGACTTTTTTGTTCAGTTTGGAATTTTCTTTTAAATTGCAAAAAAATATACAGGGCGTTCCATTAAAAAAAAATAATTTTGGACGAATATCTAGAGAACGCGACGCTCAATTGTTTTTCTGTTTTCACAATTGTAACCGCCATAAAAAATACTACTACTTTGTCCATTTGACCGATTCTGTACCTCCAAAGATAACAAAGTTATCAATAGTGCACACTTAAGTGTGGACACCCGGTATATAAGCCCCTTACCTTGTTTGTACCTAAGTTTGTAGCATTAAGTATTTCAAAATTTTCTCACTAAACTGCTTTCGTTGCGATGATAAAACACAAATAAGTTAAACTAGAGATGGTGTCACTTATGGCATTTGAATATATAGACTAATTATTAATAATTATTCAAAGTTTTGTGAGAATTTATTTTAGTTTTAAAATTTCTACACACAATTGTACACACTACAAAATAATTGTGGAAAATTTAAATTTGGTTACTTGGGATAATGAGATTATTAATTTAAAGATGTTATTTAAGAGTTTAGTCCATTCGTTCGACTTTAATGTTTATTCACTGGAATTTAATGTACATTTATTGGAGTTTTTATATTTTGTTATAAATTTGCGCTTCTACATTTAAAAAAATCAAATTATTAGGAGCAATATGATATAAGACTGTATACTGTTATTTTCATAACCTAATTATAATATAATTTTCAACCTAATGCAGTAAATGTTCATTTACTAGTGTATTCACCCTATTGTCTTCAGTTCTTCAATTTTCTATAAAAAAAAAGGAAACATTTACTAAAGTAAGGGCCGTTTTACACCTAGCTATTTATTGTGCAATTTATTGGCCAATTTAAAATTTTACGTATATAACACGGATTAAATAGGTGTTATACACGTAAAATTTTAAATTGGCCAATAAATTGCGCAATAAATAGCTAGGTGTAAAACGGCCCTTACACTCCCTTACTATATCAATCACTTTTTGAAGCATGTTGATTTATACAGTCACAGATGGGAGTAACTACGAAATTGATGACCGAAAAGCTCCGCCTCCTAATATACACAAATTTTTAATTAACCTAATTTTGCTCAGTTTAACAATAAATGGGCAATTAAATGCTGTCAAATCAGCGGATTTTTTTTTTATATGACTAGTAATTTTATGATTAAACTAAACAAACACTAAATTACAGTAATCAAACGTTCTCTGTTATTTCTGGATAATCATTTTTGCTCTATTAAATAGTAAACTTATCTTAGGCCACACGTAGAATTGTTTTTTAATTAATATAACATTATCACAGATTAATTAGGTATTTCTTAAAAAAGAAAACTTGTTTTATATAAATTTAACAGCTGACGTCCCTCGGTGTAGGGAGAATGACAAAGAAATACAGAAACAAATCTGTTTGTAGAGCTGCTGCTAATCTCTGGGGTTGCCTTATTTCAACAAGTGAGCTTACCAATTCAAATGGTTTGTTTTGCAAATTTTTAATTTAATACGAGCTGTGGTAGTGTGTATAGGTTCTGTATATATTTCTATTTTATTTTTATTAAAAATATCGTTAAGACAATTTTTACAGTTATTTTTATTTTTAATCATTCATATGTGAGTCCAAAACAAAACAAATATGTTCATTTTAATGGACAATTATCACCAACTGCGCGAGCTTTTTCTGAATTATTATATGTATGTAGTAGGATTGTCACCTTTTATATGCGTTCAATTTTTAGCAGTGATAATTTCCTTATCAATTATCAATACTCGTATATTTATAACAATATCGAAACCTTAGATGGCCTTGAATTTAACATTTTGACATTATGTTGCAGAGACAATTGTTTAATGTTAATTTATGATGAATGCAATACTTACGACATAATCTCTCTTCATAAAAGCTTATTTTGTCAATAATCCTACTAAGATCCCAAATTGTGTAGATATAAATTATGTAGAACAATCAAGTAGATACATCAGACACGCTTCTAATAATAAATTGATGTTAATCTTACTCTGTTAACAAAGTACTAAATATACAGAAAGAAAAAATACACACTTCTACAGCTATATAAGAAAGAATTCAGTCCTGGATTACACAGATAGCACCTAATTAAGCACTGAGTTAATCTAACTGGTAAATATTTAAAACAAGAAACAGTGAAACACGTGTGGAGTCGTAAAAAATACTTACGTATGCATAATTTGTACTTTCACATAGGTTTTAGATGCTTACTTACTATACGAGTATAGCTGATACGATTGATTCTTGATGTTTTACTGCATATAATATATTTTATCAATACAATAATCTAAACAACGCAGACATAACCTTATCACATCAAAGAAACAAACCATTAGTGTAGGTAACGTAGGAAAGTTAGAATATTAACATTCTAATTATAGAAAACTGTAAGATAATAAAAATTCCTGTATACTAGAAATTCACATGACAAAAAATGTGAAATATGCATGGGAAGTATTGTTTATTTATTTACTTTTAATCTTTTATATAATATACGCCAAAACCGTTTATGATTTAACAATCGACATTTTTTCTTTACTATTATACGGAATTAAATAACAATGCACACTTTGATCGCATCATTAATAGGATGCAAATAAACCAATTTACAAACATTATTATCCTGTAATAATAGAAACAACAATAGAACACATATATTGCAATAAATGCATGTATAAAACATTATATAATACATACCAGCAGTGTAATGTTTTGACATCTCTAGATGAAAAGTTGTCTTGCCATTGGCACATTTGCTTGCATGTTGATTAATGTACAAATCAAAAACGTTTAGCATTGATACTATACAGACTGAAATGATTGACATGACTTCCTTACGAAATCTTAAACGTTGATTGTTTTCGGTAGACATAATAACGTCTCTTGACCTTTATGAGAGATATAGAAGATTGTAATTTGAATACCTGCTGTCAGAAGAAAATGAGTGGTACGTGGTACTATATTAATTCGTTTTTAGACGTTTTCTCAAAAGCTTTAAACCCCGTGAGGTTTTAATTATTATAATGACGTGTATTTAAACATTTTTAAAAGCGATATTATGGAAACAATCAAACGTTGTTTTCATCGGTAATTGATTTTATAAGTAATAAAATTAAATAAATTTTGTTACAAATAATATCACACAAAATCTTTTTATATTATAAGGTATGTATGTTTTGCGCTAAAGTGTATACACCCACTGATAAATTGACGAACCATTTTGTTGAAAAATTAATAATGTCTGAGTAATCATGGGGGAACATCGGCAAATAAGTAATGTAAAAGAGGGAAACTATGAATCTATAGTAAAATTCAAATACTTACTAAACTTGTACGTCACAAGAGTCGACAAATCAGTGAATGTTGTGCATTTGTCTCATCTCAACATATTTTAGTTTAGTTTGAATTAAATTTACTTTCATATAGGCAACCAGTACAACAAGCGTCTAGTAAAATATGTTGCCTACATACCTGACACTGAAATATTTCGTTTTAAAATTTATAATTAGGGCATTATCTAACTTTCAAAGTGGCTTAAACACACCACTACATATGGTTTAGAATGTAATGTGATAAGGAAACGAAAATAATTTTCGCTTATCGATTCAAACTTCCTTCTGGGGTTTCTTGCAAGTGCATGTCTTAACCAAATTAAAAATAGATTTCTCTCTTGTAAGATTCAAGTTGACTTTTATTTCTAAACAAAATTTAGGCGATTAATACGTATTTGTGATATGTGATTTTTGGATTCCTCGATAAATAATCAAAGGTATTTATAAATTATTTAACACTGTTACCAAAACTTTTCATTCACACATTCGTTGCATGTAAATTGATCAATTTGAAATTTGTTGATTTTCCTCGTATTTGCATGTGTATAAATTGAAATACCGCTTTAAGTGTCTCTCATCGGCTTTGTTATTATTATTATGTCTGGTCTAGAAAGTTCTCGTCTTGAGCTGTTAAAATAGGTGAAAATTGATTGCTTTTTTAATCTGATATTTATGGCACTGTCAAAATACTTCCATAATTTATATACGTCGCAGATTGATCTGGTTAATTTATAAATCGAGGTGGTTTATCCTTTCGTATACCAACAAAGGACGTGTCAAGGTGATTGACGAAATTTATAATTTTATAAATGTTCTTCTGAAATTAGTGCATTTGTTTACAAAGTTGAATCAATCAGATGTTGAGGATATTTGAGTGGTGCGCAAAAATACACAAGAGATTCAAAATGATTGTCAATTCCGCTCCTATAGATAGTAACAGGGTGTAGGTATATGCCGCGTGTTTGTAATGAAGGTTTGAACTAAGTCAGTGTTGGAACATAAGGAAGTAAACGGATCTGTCATAAATAAGGAAAACGTAACCTATATTTGAACTCGCATTATATAAACGACTATGGATTGGTGTTTCTGCTTGTAAAAATGAAATGTAATTAATTTAACTTTACTAAATTATGATTTTACAATTCAGTACTAACTGGTGTTTAACTAAATTTATTTATTACTTTAAATTATAACATACAATTAGTATAATTATTAACTGAAAAAACTGCATCTCTCAGTTCTTCTGTGGTATGCATGCGGTTTCTATAGATCCTATTTTTCAGATAGCCAAACATGAAGTAATCTAATGCGGTTAGATCAGGCAATCTTGGTGGCCATCTTTGTGCTCTAACGAACCTGTCAGCAAAAAACTGTTGAAGATATTGGCAGGTTTGTCGAGCAGTATGTGCTGGAGCATTATCGTGCTGAAAATAACCTGCTTCAAGCTCATTTTCTTGTATCTCTGCAATAAACAATTCCAACATCTGTTGGTAACGTTGGGCTGTTACAGTTTCCTCGAAGAAAATTGGCCCTATTATTCGTTGCCTGGACATAGCTAACCAAACTCCAACTTTTACGGGATGCAATTGCGTTTCTTGAAATTCGTGTGGATTTTCTGCAGACCAGATACAATAGTTTTGTAAATTGATATAGTCTGTTAGATAAAGCCAGGCTTCAACCGAGAAAAATGATTTGTTTAGCAAGTCATCGTCCCTTAAATTGTTATTAAACCAATAACAATATTCCAATCGCCTATCGTGATCTAATGGTAATAGTTCCTGTACCGTAGAAACTTTATAGGGATGAAAATGTAACTTTCTTGTGACAGCTCGTTGCGCTGAAGTGTATGATAAGCTTATAAAATTAAAAAATGTAATAAACTATTTCACTTAATGTTAATATTGATTTTTTACCTGTTTGTTGAGCTAATTACCACAGATAAATTCCCTTATTTTCTTACAGTACTCAGAAATACTATTGTTGGTGATATTACATGTAAATATAAACGATTTGAAAAAAATTATAAGATAAATAATCGAAAGATACTACAACACGCACGCCAATGTCGCTAAATGTCAAGAAAATTCATTTAATGTATGAAATTTGTATGTAGCTAACTTCGCTCATTAAATTGGTAATAAGTATAGATAATTTTTTCCGGAAAACAGTTTTTTTCTTACGACAATCATTTTGAATCACATGGTATGTATATACGATGCGGATCGTTGTCCAAAGCTAGTTAGATAGGCTGTTTTTTATCGAGATTTCCCATTTGTCAGTTTTTTATCGTCATTAAGCAGTGCAAAAGAAGCTCATTGTAATTGCAAATTCTTTGACCGTCTAGTCGGTTATACGCAGAAACGTATACATATGGTATCGCGTCCGTTTACCGGAAATGAATTGAGTTATCAGGCGTAAATGCGGGTGATTAGAATCGACGACGCGAGCGACCACATAAACCAGAAATTGGTTGCGCGAGTTTTGTACTATCGTGCGAGTAAGTAATGATTCTATCGCGAAATAGACTTATAGGTCTGATAGGTCAAGTTTCAGTAATGTAATTTTTTCTTTTTAAATAATTGTCAAAATTTTTGGCGCCCAATGTGGGGGTTTACTATAAAATTTAATATGACATTATAAAAATACGACATCATTTTCTTCGAATATATGTACTAACTAATACGGTATAATAATTCACAAAAATAGTCGAAGATATGACATATATTCAAAGAAAAAAATTCCAAGTTAAAAATATTACTTTAAATATAATGCTACTACAACATTAAACATTGATTCATAATTATTAGGTTGAATTTTAGCATTGAGATGTGCAATATATACTGCCGAGACGTTTGCAGAATGGAAAAAATAAAGGCAAAATCTTTATAAAGCTAATTTTAATTAATTTTTGTTCCCTACTACCAAGATGTAATTGCAATGCATTCAAAATCACGAATAAGAAAAAAATAATTAAATTACATTATATTTTATTGTGTACATTATTATACAGTGACCGGCATCAATATTGCAACATATAGGACTTTTTTTTATTATTAAAATATTATTTTTTTTTTTTTGGGGCTGTGCATGCATAGGAACCTCGAAATTTATTTTGACATACGTCACGTGATCACTAGTATGGTGGTAAATTTAGAAAATATTTCGTGAATTTCAAAAAGTGAGGTTAGATGACAGGATATCCAAAAAAGTTATTTGAAAAAATTGCTTAGAATCTCAACAGCAGTAATATTTCTAAATTTGATCGATACTCAAATGATTTTGTCAATTTTCAATAAAAGTAATGTTTATTAAAGTGGTTTAAAATAAAAATGTTTGTAAAATTTTATTTATTACTTCTAGATACAGTCCCTTGCAACAACAACTGTCATTACGAAAAAGTACTTTTCAGTTTTCACTGTGTTAATTATGCAAAAATTCACAAAATTATTTGAGTATCAACTAGATTTAGAAATATTACTGTAGTTGAGCTGCTAAAAACGAACAAAATGGAAATAATTTGGATATCATGTCATTTAACCTCACTTTTTGGAGATTAACATTATATTTTTTAAATTTGCCGCCATATTAGTGGTAACGTGACGTGTGTCAAAATAGATTTTGGAGTTCCTAGACATGCATAACCTATCCCCCAAAAAGAAGTTTTAGTATATTTTAATAAAAAAAAAAAATCCCAGGTGTTGTATGTATAAGAATATAAATAGGATATTTGAAATATAATAAATAAATAACCAGATAAAGAAAATAAAAAAAATAGATAAATAATAAGAACATAGTACATAATAAATAAAAAAAATGGTTTCAAAAATTCCAACTGTTTGCAGTAATGGTGCATGACTGGTTGCATATATTCTACATATAAAATTTAATTAATGTTAAAAAATGAATAAATATGCTTGAATTATAGAGATATATGTGAATGTTATTTTGTTTCGTTATTTTTTTTTCAATTAGACATATATTTGTTGTTTGTTTATTGTATTTATTGATTTTATAGTATATTTTTATTAATCCGGTACAGGTGGCTATCTTAGCTTGTTTCAACAATTGAAAGTCTTCATTGCTAGACAACTTACTTTACGATAATTATTGAATTTCAAACAGTAACTTCCTCCTTGATCAGTATCGGAGACAGACATTACAGCATCGTGTAAAATAATAGCAGTGCTTTCTTTAACGGTCTTCGGTATTACCGATCAAACATTCAATTTCGCAAGATATTCATTCTGTAATATTGGACGTGTTTAGTAGTAACTATTTTTAGTACATAGGTGGCTCTGGTCTAACATGAACGTAAATAAAAGTACAGGCCAAATCATGAATGTTTGTAGTTACGTCATATTTGCTTATGACGTATGCAGCGTCTGAAACAAATTCAGGGACACCAACATTGTTTACAATGAACTGTACGAAATGACAATTGTCAAATTTAATGAGGTTATACGCAGTTTTAATAGATTTTTCTTTTATAACTGAAAGGATTGGTTCAGTTTTTAGTCAAGGTTGCGTTTTAACTACAATCAGGGGTAATGCAACTAATAAATAAATTCTAAATAGTGAACTTTTCTATTGACAATGCTTTCGTGATCAGGCTAAGCTTATTATTAAATGTGTTCTCAATGAATAATGTATTACCGCAATAATGTAGTTCTCATATCAAAAACCTATTTTCAAATCAAAATGTAGAAAATATTCAAGCAACATAAAAGTATTTAGTTAGTAATATACGTTACCAATGATTAATTAAACGAAAGATGATGTTTTTATTTTATGTAGCAAACATAATTTCTATACAATGGTATATACAAAACATAATATTGCAGTAAATTAAATTAAAATATGTCAATATTGAAAGAAAAGAATAGTGCAATTAAAAATATATTTAATTTGTGTCTTCGCTCTCATCTTCTGATCCGCAATTAACTGTCAGAACAAAGTCATGGTTGCTTCACATTCGTACCACTCTTTAATTATTTTCCCTGTGTGATTTATGCAATTTTGCCAGGTGTCTGGTGTAGGTACAGCTGTCCAAACTTTCTTGCCACTTTCCCAATACTTGTTTATCGCCACAACCATCCCGACCAGTATGCTTATTATAATATCCTTTCGCATGTGCTCATATCAATTCGATAGCATTGAAATCGCAGTGATACAAGAGGAAGTCTTGAAACTTTATGCCCATGTGCTCGAAGTAATTCATCAATAACATAAACCTTAACCATAAATTACTTTACAAACATCCATTATATTTCTCTCTGACACATCACATGTTTTGGGCATCAATCGTGGCTTGTACAGGGCTGTAGAAGCACTCGATGAAGGAACAGCAGATGTAGCTTCCTTCTTGCGCTTTGTGTTGTAGATGATACCCACAGAAATGCCCAAAGCATTCGCAACTCTCTACAATTTGTATGTCAGTTTTAATTTAATAATAATCAATTACAATTTACCTCATGGACCGCATCAACGGATATTAGAGGATTTCCATTTCGCTTTTCCTCCTCGAAATACACTAGTAAACAACTGACCAACTCTTGGCAACAAGAACTAAGTCGTTTACCGGGATTCTTGAACTGTAACCTAAAAAAAATGTTTTAAGTCTTTGTATGTTTCTTTAACATCTCTAAGCTTACCACAAACTAAACGATTTACTTCACTATAGCTCTGATAAGAACTTTTGGTAAAAGAAATAATAGAAGTAAATAAAAATTCAAACTAAAGAAGCAAATAAATAAACAGTAAAAAGCAGATGTCAAATGTCAACGGAGCAGTAAAATGGGTTAAAATGGCGTGGTTGCATGCACTGAAGTAAACATTATGAAAGCTCTTATTTACACATTACTCGACCGTATTCTATCTCACTTCAACTAGTTTGTTGATACTTAATAAAATATGGACGTATAGCTTAAGTAGCTACGACTTATGTTATATACTTCTATCTCGCTTGTGTATATGAATGCTTCCAATTTTTTGCAACTACACTTGTCTTTACTTTATCGACCACACAACATTCATGATTTCCACTTTATATGCTTAAACTTTAAATTTGAATAGTCCACTGCTATTATTGTATGCATTTTGAACTCTCTGGCAATATAGCGTCACACAGTCTCACTAATTTTAAGTATTGCCCAAATTTTATCCGAAACCCTTTATCATAAATTCCATATTAGTTTTATTTCACAAAATACCTTTAACAGTAACATAGCTGGTTACTACTTTTTTCACAAATTGCAAACCATATATTTATTGTTTACGCCAAGTACTATATCAAGATGAGTCATTACTCATTCTCGCGATAGTACACACACACACATGTATATAATGTATAACGTATAACATAATGCGTATCACCCACCATGCTGTGACGAGTTAGTTTATATATGATGTATATTCTGAAGCCTGTAAATGCAGTGCTTTCGCTACCACTCGACAATTAATCGGTATCCATAATTCTAAATGGGATAATCGTTGCGTCACTGCGATACTAATCCTGCATGGACAATTGATTAAAGGCGTAAAAGGGAGTCCTATTTATTATCGCCAGGATAAAAGAGGAGTGATAGGATTCCACATAATGTACTACTACGTTACAACGACGCGACGCTGACGGTTAAAATATGTGTAGTGGCGCTAGAAATGTGAACAATAAAATACCTAACATACGGAACACGTGTCTACATATACATACGTGTATTTCTCTTGTAAAAAGCGGTGAAGCTGTACCTATGTATATCTTTTACAGATAAATGCACAAAGTGGAAGAGAATGTTTTTTTGTTGAGAAACAGTAAGTATTCAAGTATATAATATAAATTATTACCGTTGATGCGCTGTCGGATGTTATACTTTGCTATATTTAAATATTTAGGGTGGAATATAGGAAAATTTAGAATTCCCAAATGCCTGTCAAAAGTTCAGGGCTGTTTAACTTTGAATAATTTAATAAGAAAAGTTATCGGAGGATTCAGTGATGATTTGAATGAACATCAGGCATTCTTTTTTGTTTCTAATTATCTCCCTGCAACACCGTATTCATATTCTCATTTCATTTCTCTTTGGTAACCTATGTATTTTCTACTCCTTTTACATTTATGCTTTTGCGGACTCTTAAGCAGTTGTTCGTAAATTAAGGATTTTTTTTCTTTGTGCTGACATTTTATCTAAAGTTGGTAGTGTAACTCGTAGTTTGACATTTCACATTTGACATTTGTATATAGGCTTTTGCATGGTTTAGCGCATGACACTAGAATTATGTCACAAACATGGAAATTCCCTGCACGGATAAGAAATCTCGTTTTAAATAATAAATAAATAAATTAAACGCGGGATAAAAAGAAATAGTATAAAAAACATTTGTCACAATGACGATTATAATACTCATCTATTGAGTTTCAACTTATAGTCGTATTACAACAAATGTCATTGTAACTCTGCTGTTTTAACCGTTTCAGTCCTGATTTTTTTTTTTTTTGGTAGAAAAAATATTTTGCTATAAACATTCTTTGTTGGACGTATACTGGGTGAGTTTTTTTTTATCTTGAGACAACGGAAAAGCCCTAAAACACTGCATCAAATCAAAAAAAGATATTAATAAGATTTGTTATAATGTAGGGGGCTCACTGAATGGTGCCGAACTCGATCCCCCACCTTAATTTTTGTTTTATAATACTGATGCCAAATAAAATCAAAAATGTAAAATATACATTTTGTTTAAACAATCGTAGGAGAAAAGGATATTTTTTTAATTGATATTGAAATAATAACAGGTTTAATTCGTATTCCAAATTCCATTTAATTTAAGATATTTATTGCAACATGTTTCGGCTACATGCCATCTTCAGGCAATAAAACGTCAAGTTTGTTTTACATATAAGATTGATGTGTCAATATTTTTTGTGCATTAAGAGAAATTCTTACGAAATAAAAACTTTGAATCTGATTAACACTACATTAAAAAGGCATAACGTTAATAAACTAAGAAAAGGACAAACACATTAAAACGCGTAATTTAAAAACTTTCAAACTATCACAAATTTAAAATTTAAAAGCATATGGAAAACAACGAAACCAAAATGGCCTGAATGCTAGCCAAGGACGCACTGTGTGTGTGATGTGATAGTGCATTAGTTTATTAACGTTATGTCTTTTTAATGTAGTGTTAATCAGATTCAAAGTTTTTATTTCGTAAGAATTTCTCTTAATGCACAAAAAATATTGACACATCAATCTTATATGTAAAACAAACTTGACGTTTTATTGCCTGAAGATGGCATGTAGCCGAAACATGTTGCAATAAATATCTTAAATAAAAAGGAATTTGGAATACGAATTAAACCTGTTATTATTTCAATATCAATACACATACAACAATTCCCTGCGACATTACAGATCAGTATTTTTTTAATGATTAAGTTTTTTACAGCACCAAAGACTAAAAATGACGCTTTAAATTCCTGAATTTTGTTTTAATCACTGTTAAAAAACTATTACAATAATTGTCTGTTATTTAAGATGTATTGATACAAATTCTTTCAGATCGTAGTGAATTTCTTTTGTTTTCGGTTTTGTTTTTTTCTTTTTTTTAAAAAATATACCATTGTTGAAAATATATTCATATTTCTGGTTTCAAATATAAAATGCCTAAATGCAATGAACCGATAGAATATACCACCAGGTGGGGCTCATGGTATATTGTAGGAATCACTATACTAAAGAGCAATAAAAGGGGAATAACACTAGGAACGGACCCGAGTTTCTACCTACCAGGGTCGCTTTTCCGAGCGTATAAACCCACTTTCATCGCTAATCACATCTCAAACTTTTCGTACAAGCACCTACTAAGTGAAAAAGAGTTTAGTTTGTGTGCTCCCTAGGAGTCACGTGCCAAACTCTTACCCGCAAGCGACCGTAGCATAAAGCTGGCGATGCAGTCATTGATCTAGTTTGGATAGTTCATGCGCTATCAGTCCCGCTAGATGGCTCGTATAAACCACAACCAGATTGTGTATGATTGCGATTCTAAGAACGTCTTACCATGACGTAATCAAACACCAAAGCTACTTAAAGTTCTGGGAGGGAGCTCAGTTTGTTTTTATTTGTTTAATATACTGCCTTTTATACACTTTAATTTCTAATTTTTTATTCTTCATCAGAATAAATTAAATAAAATGTACACAATTTTCCCAAAACTATCGAGACTCATCTTTTTGAATATTTACAAATGGAATATTATCCATTCGGCCATTCGGGCATCCATTTTTACTGCACTTTTGAGGCTTACTTCAAGGAGGCTGTTAAATTTTTCCCCTCATAAATCTGATGAGATTACCACGATGCAATACTCAATTTTATTTTATTTTATAGGGAGTAAGCCTCCCAGAAACACCCAGTATATAAGATGAGATAAAAAGTACGTTGAAGAGCTTCGTAATTAAAACCTGCTCCTTAATTGTGCCGCTCCAAAAATCCGAGACATCTTCTCCTTTGCCTTTAAGTATGATTACGGTGATTAAACTTCCTAAATTAAATACCTTAAATTCCAACGATATATTTATTGCCGCTTTCAAGCCTTCATCCCTTTCCTTTCATCAGCCGTGAGCTATTTCTGTGTACAAGAGAAAGTTAAAATCCGTCGGTAATGAATCAAAAACATCTCTTTCTTTTATTACTTCAATATGGTGTATAATACATTCCACACATTATTACTGTTTTGTGTAATACAGTGTGAGTCTGTAATCTGGAATAAATTCAGTAAAGCGAAAACAGTATTTTTTCCGGAAATATGCTCGGACACGTCGATTAATATTTTCAATTGCCCACTTTTCATCTGAGAAAATTTTATACAGCGTGTCCCAAATTTGAGATATGACGTCATCGACAATTTTTTTTTAATGGCAGTCCTAATTTTTTTATAACTATCCTTAAAGGGTATATTCAAATTACACATGCGTACCAAATTTCAAGTTTTTATTCCTTGTCATTAAAAAGATATTTAACAATAACTAATTCGAATAATGAAGAAATCTGATTCACCACAATCATATCTCTTCTACAATAAATGTACAAAATGTTGTCCACGTACTTCCTGACAATACCCTAAACGGAACCGAAACTCATTTTGAACATTTCTAATTACTTCAGCGGAAATTAGCCTACACTCCTGTCTTATTCGTTCTTTCAACACCCCAATATTTTCCGGTTTGGTTTTAAAAATTTTGCCTTTCAAGTACCCTCCTAAGAAATAGTCTATTGGTGTTAAATCCGGAGACCTGGGTGGCCATTCAAAAGGTCCTCTCTACCAATCCATCTGCCTGGAAACACATCATCTAGATACTCACGGACAGGTTTTGCAAAATGAGGAGGCGCGCCGTCTTGTTGGAACCAGATGTTTCTATTCTGGGCATCAGCTTCAAGCGGATCAGGGAATAGAGTAACCAAATTCGGAACTAGTTCTTCCTGCAAGAATTCTAAATATCTCGCTCCATTGAGATTTTCTTGGAACAAAATTAGTCCTGTTACTCGATCACCAACAATGCCTGCCCAAACATTGACTTTTTCTGGATGTTGAGTGTGGCCTTCCCTCATCCATCGTAGGTTGTTGTCTGCCCAATAACGACAGTTTTGACGATTTACCTCACCGTTTTACATAAACGTTGATTCGTCAGAAAATAGAACGTTTTCTATGTTTACTACATTTCTGTCTAGTAGATCCATCATTTCTTCGCAAAAACTGAAGTCTCCGATCCGGATCATCTTCGGTGATTTCCTGGAGGATTGTCAATTTATAGGGATAAAATTTGTGCGCTTTTAGAGTTCTTGCCACCGAAGACTGGCTAATTTCGAGTTCCCTACCTATCAGCCTACTGGAGATATAAGGATTTTTTGGAATAGAAGGAAGTACATTAAGTTTTACTTCTTCATTGAGCGCACTCTGACGATGATTATTTGTTTTCCTTAAATGCCCGTTTTCCCGAAACTGTTTTTCAATCTTGCTTACGGTACTTTGAGATATGGGTGGTAAATCAGGATACTTCTCCCTGAATAAATGAGTAACTTTATTTTATGTTCTCGTCCTACCTCCGTAGCCAATCATCATTAAATTTTCAATTTTGTGAGTTTCAGTTAAATACGGCATTATGGTCGATTTTTCAAGAAACGGTGTTTCTCACGAAATGACAAACTAATGTGTGACAAAGTGTCCTCGCTGAATACGAGTCGAATACTAGCTTCACTTCTTACTTATGTTTATTACCTTGATTTTTGACACTGTGATAAGACGTCAACCTGCTTTGACAAAAAAAAAATGATAAACAAAAACCCTTTGACGTGCCATTTTTAAACTTCATAAAAATAAATTTGAATCAGATTTCTTCATTTTGCGAATTAGTTATTGTTAAATATCTTTTTAATGACAAGGAATAAAAACTTGAAATTTGGTACGCATGTGTAATTTGATATACCTTTTTAAAAATAGTTATAAAAACATTAGGGCTGCCATTTAAAAAAATTGTCGATTATATGACGTTATATCTCAAAATTGGGACACGCTGTATAAAATTTTCTCAGATGAAAAAGTCGGCAATTTAAGATACTAATCGACGTGTCCGAGCATATTTCCGGAAAAAATACTGTCTTCGCTTTACTGAATTTATTCCAGATTACAGACTCACGCTGTATATGTTTTGCTGTATACTGAAGGTACAAAAGAAAACCCCCCACCCCCGAAAAGTAAATTGTGGGTGAAAGAAATCTGACTTTCTTTAATTACTCCAAAAATTGAAAAGGTTTAATCAAAAATAAAAGAACAGAAATTTTGAATGACGTTAACAATCAGAAATTTTATTAAAAAAAAAAAAACATTTGGTTACAAATTGCAGAAAAAAAAACATGAGCTTAGGGCTCTGGCCGAAATCAAAAACTGCATTAGACTCTAATTTACAAAAGGACAATGCAAATCCTTTAACAAACAAAAGACAAAACAGTTCAGGAAGATAATCCTTTTTTTACACAAAAATCCACGTGGTTTTAAAATTAACCAAACTAAATTAATCGTGGAGAATTCAAGTAAATTAATAAATGAAAACTATAAGCATGCACAATGCTTCTATTCACCCAACCCGAGGTGATTAAAAATAATTACAAATCAGCAAAATTAAAAAAAAACGAAAAATTAACTCTTTAAACTTAAAATATACCTTCCAGAACTGAAATAATAAATGATCCTGTATCTAATTTGTGTACACAATAATATAATACCAATTATTATATAACGAGTTCTTTGATGGATGAAATAATTTTCAATTAAGCGAAACAAATCTTTAAATAAAATGAAATACCAAAATGGCAGCTAACAAAATAAATTTACATGTACTTACACCGGCATCTTGTCATAGAACTGGCCCCTCTAGTGTTGCCAATAGACAGAACACATATAGTTCACTAGATTGGGATTATAATTCCACCAGAAAATCACTAGAATTGGAAAAGGAATTACTTTATAAAGTATTTTAAGAAGAGCAAAAAAACAATTTTATATATTTATGTAATTAATAGTTTTTTACTATAAATCGCTTTTTATTTCATTTTTTATTATAATTTTTACAAATTTAATACAGCACTTATTAGGTAGTCGTCAAATAATAATTTACAACAATATACAACTATAACCGTGTTTTATAAAATCATAATATCTATCCTTATTTATTTAATTTTGTGCTTTTATTTATTTATTTACATATACTGCACGAGCCACATCAATAGCGCTTCATGCATATAACGACGTACATCTAGCTGTTTGGAGTTTGGATGGCTCCTGCGGTATATGTATATATGCAATCAAAATATAGGAAAATTAAGTAGCCTCACTCACTTTTTATGAGTTTCTAGGGACATTTTTTGGTGACCTCCTACCACTTTGTTTTGTCCATTTTGCGCGAAATTTTAAAAATGTATATATATGTTACAATTAAAATGTAGAATTAAAATTAAAATCATTCCCATATAAACGAAAATACACTCTAACATACGAGAAGAAAGCTAAATTACAAAAGACTTATGTAGATTCCACATCATAGAATAGAAATGGTAGACTTACATAACATACATTATACGGTACAAAATAAAATGGCGACTGAAATTTATCTTGACGGGAGTGACGCTACTTGGTTTTCCTATACTTTGATGTAATGTAGTCTTCGTGTTCAATGAATTCACTAGATTTATTACTAAAGTTAAAGAAAATCCACTAAACTTTTCACTAGCCACTAGAATATGATTTGTGTACACCAGGGGTGCTTTCAATACACCACACTGTTGAAAATATTACGGTGTTGGCGTTAATTTTGCGCTAGTCAAATATTTTAGTGTTGATTTTTCCAAACTTTGCCAGACGAGTTGACTACGCGTATTTAATAGAACAGAAATTACTAGAATTTCGTGTGAATTCTTTGTTCAGATATGAGGATTGACTATTTTTCTAGACATTTAGAAGCGTCAACCAATCAGAATTTTTCCCTCGGATAGAAATATAGAAAACCCACCTATTCTAATACAGTATGCATATACGCACCACCTGCATTGCACGTGTATCTGTTTTCGTGTTTGATTCTCCGTATTAACATATCCAAACAAACCACCAAATGTGACTGACTTGCAAAGTGTAACCTCGTGTTATTAAACGTTAATACCAGTGGGCATAAAAAATTTCAACATCTTAAAGATGTATTGGGAACATCTATTTACGCAATTAGTTTAGACTTGAATCAAATAGCATAAACCTTCATTAATTTTATAATGGTCTCAAAAAATCATTTAAAATTGGTACGTTTAGTTGAAACCAAAACTTGTGAATGAGTGGTTTTGCATATTTATAATTGAGAAAACGTCTTAAAGAGAGAATATTATAGCACTAAGAAATAGGAGTTGCATATTAAAAAGACGTTGTGTTTAGAAAATGGTGTTAAAACACCCAATAGATCGCATTCATTAATTAAACAGCTAGTAAATTTGTCTAGTCTAGATCAAATAAAATGTGACTAGAAGTATTTTATAATTCCACACGTGTCAGTTGGACAAAATAACCCCTTAGCAATAGACAATACTTGACTATCTTTGCTCGTCAAATTCAAACTTTCTATAGTTCTCGACACAAAATAACACGAAAGAAGTGTGGGACTCTCCTGACTATTAAATTAGTCAAAAAAGTGTTAAAATTTTCAACAGTGCAGATTTTGTGGAAAATTCACCAAATTGGCAACACTGGGCCCCTCAGGGAAAACATATCGCATACATAAAATTCTACGGCTGCCTGCGCTGCAACGCACAAAGATCATAGAACTCCTCAAAGAAGGACATTGAACAACATGAGCAAATAAAAATATATTTTAATATATTTAATCTTTAGAGTGAAAAACAATTCCAACTGAACATTTAACTAACTAAATTAAACAATCCAAAACATCAACTAAATCTTATTTAAAAATAAACAAGTGATTTCTAAGAAAATTTGCTCGAAACATTGATAAAAACAGATCGTAGTAAAATATGATCACTGAATTTACAAAAACCGGGGTGCTAAGCCACAGCAGTATGTACACATATGTATATACCGTGTCATTCGGAAAAACGGGGACATAATCAATAACTTTCTTAGCTTACAATTTACAAATCTTAAATGCTCACATGCCAGCCTGATTTTGCTGTTCTGCATATGTACACCACGGCCCCAGAGGAAATAATCCAACGGAATGAGGTCAGATTATTTTGTCCACGGGTACAAAAATTAATAAACCGAATGACACGGTATATACTTTAATTAAATCGTTCACCGACAATATATATTTATTTTTATTTAGATATCGTCCCATATCAGCGGGATTAACATTCATCCAGCGATGTTGACGCATCGGGGACGCCATCACCAACATCAGTTGCGGCTCTGCGATCCGGCCGTGTTTGGCGATCTAGTGGTTACGTGTCAAAGTCCTCCGGCGACGCCGCCAGACGCTATGCCTTTCATACCGCAAGCCGCGTCACCTCAACAACTTGCACACAGAACGCGACCTAAAGTTAATAAACCGGCTCAGGCGAAAGTTACCGGGCCGATACTATTAGGGAGACGAGGGAACGTTCTCAAGAACGCCAACGCGGAAGCGACGAAGCCAGCCCCGGAAGTCGAGAAGAGAAGGACGTCGGCGCTGGTCGACCAGCTGTTGGTGGATATTTATAACCACGCCAGCAGCAGTACTGATTATAATTCGGCTACGTCGTCGAAATCTCAAAGGAATTACACGGTGGATGCGATCACCGAGGAGATATTGCAGGAAAAAGGTGAGTGAAATTGATAGAGGAAATGAAAAGAAGATGTGTACAATTATCTGTTCATTAAGAAGCTTATTTTTTAATTATAATGAAGCAAGAAATGTTTTTGAAAAAATTTCGATGCCATATTGTACACTACATTCACTGTAAGAATGTTGCGATTGGTTAATAGACGAGGCGAATTTACAAACACGAAAAATATTTTATATAGCAAATGAAATTTAAGTTGGATAAAACAAAATATCACTGAAATCTATGACTAGAGACCGGATTATATGCAAAGAAAAACTTGAATATATGCGCATATATATGCATCGATTTTTGAGAAAATATTCATAAACCTGGGACATATATGCAAAAAAATTGCGACAATATGCAAAATTTTTTCACAACATATTTCTAAAACAATTTATAATTAAATGTTTTTCAAAATTGTGTAAAAGAAAGTTTTGTCTTCTATCAGAATACATATGTTTCGAAATAGAAAAGCTTCTTTCAACATCGACAGATGTAATTGGTGCATTTTTTTAACTTTGCAATACATTCTAAACTAAAATTAAAGTCGAAATCGTTTACTGTTTCACCTTCCAAAATTTTCTTAACTTTCTTCAATTTCAAATACCCCGCATTTTTATTTATCACTTTTTTAAGTTTATCGTATATAGAATTACCTATTGTACCCTTAACCTTCTTACATAGCATATCAAATTCGTCTACTATTTCGACTGATTCCGAGAGCGACATCCCTTGCGTTTCTAGTTTACGAATGGAACTTGAAACAAAGTATAATTTGACTTAGTATACAAAAGGTTTTGTAGCAATTTCTGTTGATGTTACTATCTTTTTTACAGTTTTCTAGAGCAATGCAGTCAGCAGTGATTTCAAGAATTACATTTTTTATTCCTTCA
Organism: Protaetia brevitarsis; assembly: GCA_004143645.1. Taxonomy (NCBI): domain Eukaryota; kingdom Metazoa; phylum Arthropoda; class Insecta; order Coleoptera; family Scarabaeidae; genus Protaetia; species Protaetia brevitarsis. Next base: position 22,744 of record RXPK01001368.1, on the reverse strand, counting down.
AAATTATCGGCGAAAAAAATTGCAGCCTCTAACCATGTACCCCATGTCGTAATAATCGGTTCAGGAGGCAACTTAACACCGGGAAGTCGCTCCTTATAAAATTTGATTCGTAAAGGTGCTTTTAAAAATACTTTTTTGACATTGCTAATTAAATCATTAATCAAAGGGATTGATTCCTAATGTCTTCGGCTACACGATTGAACCCATGAGCTAAACAAGTGGTATTGAATAATGTTACTATAAAAAAAAATTAATTTTGCGCGGCTTTTATCATGTATGGTGCAGCGTTAGACAACATTAGTAAAATTTTTTCACAAGGTATACTTCCAGGTAAAAAAGAAATTTGATAAACCTTCTTGGGCAGTTGTCATATTATTTGTTTTTTGAAGCTCTTTACACTAAATTAAATATGATTTACCTACAATATCTTCATGAAGAATTCCTATTAACAAATGGGCAATATAATGGCCACACTTATCCGTACTTTCATCCACCATGATATAAATAAAATTATTCCCTACCAATTGTTGAATTTCTGCTATTGTTTGCTGGTAACAAGATGTGACATAATTTTTTCGTAAGGTACTTTCGTCAGGTATATTATGTTTGCAATATTTTTGCAGAAACGATTTCAAATTAACATTGTTTAATCTTGCTAATGGTATGTTAGACGAAATTAATGCGTTACACAGATCCGTATTATATTCTTCTTGTTCTGAGTTTCGTGAAGTTGATGCTACACATTGACGTATAGATTGCTGCACACATGCGGATCGCTTTAGTTTTTCACATTTTCCAATATGTGATGGAGTTTCAGCGTGTTGATCAATCAGGTATTTTCTCTCAGAAGACACCTACAACAACAATTGTCATTTTATATCAAAAGTTAAAGAATTTAAAAACAATTGTAAAGCTTTTAGTAAAATTAAACTTACCAGTTTACTGCAGGGTCGACAAAATATTTTGACGCCATCCTTTACCAGTTCAGGATATGGCTTAATCCATAAAGAAATTTTGTTCGCTATACTCATTGTATGTACGCACAGTATTTAAAAACGTAACACAATTACATGCTGTTTCCCTCAAAGATATTGAATGAATAGTTTATTTGGGAATTAATAATAATAAAACGTATTTACCACATCCCTTCTGCTAGGCGAAATTAAACACGTGCAGTTCTTGGAAAAAAGTATTAGAAAAACCAATGTAAAAGATTTATCGTTCTGAGAATTGTCAGTTGTCGATCTACATCAGGAATAACTAGGAATTTTTACTAATAGAAAGAATAAGAAAAAGTTTAAATATGCAATATATTCAACTTTTGTAAAAATATGCATAGAAATGCCTAAATATGCAATATATGCCATCACTAATTAGCCCTAATTAACTTCAATTAGTGTAATACGTCTACATATAGACTATAATTCAAGATATGCAAAAAATAAAATATATGCACTTTGCATATAATCCGCTCTCTACTGATAACTATTGATCATTATTAAAAAGATTGTAGAGTTTTGTCGCTGGAATTTTTCACTTCTTCTTATTGAGAGATTGTTGTTGTAGGTTTAATTTTAACTACTTACACTTAACACTAGTTTACAAACAACAATTAAAGAATCGCGTGTACTAAAACTAGAGTTTATTTGATTGTCCTAAATGTTAAAACTGATATGAATAACAAAGGTGGCAGTATTAAATTTGATAGTGATTTAATTCGACTATTTACAATGCTATCTTGAACACCGCACTCATTCTACTATGTGGCCATTTGTATTTTTAATGCAAATATGTATGTCGACAAGGAAATGTTATGATCGAGGCTGGGCGTATGTAATGTGATTTTTCTTATATATTTTGTATCTTCTGTTTCAATTAATTTCAATTGATTCAAAAGAGCTAAGAATTCAACAAAGTAGGTCGCTACGTACGGATTTCGACAAATATCTGCACAGCCTGTATAGTTTATAATGACATCAAGTTCTCCATAATAAAAAAAAATTGGAAAATTCGTCCTATGACATAACCAAGGTATTCATCGGATTAAAACACTGTACACGTTTTATGACAGAGTTGAAACACAGTAATATAATTAATTCCGTGTTTTTGTGGGCTCGATGTTGCTCCCAGGAGAGTAATCTAATTCCCTATAGAGCAGCAGGACTGCCTCATTTATTTATGCCTACGCAATGATGGCGAGAATGGTATAGTAGAATGTTTATATTATGATTAACGAAGTTGATGTAAATTTTAATTACCTAGTTCAAAACTTCATGTAACAAAAGAAAAACTGATTTACGAGGAAAAATTAACTTTAATAATAACTGAAATATATCAACCTGGTTTGTCATCATCCTGTCTAACTCATAATGGAAACAGAAATTGTTGCTCTGATTATACCCTAACAGTCAGAAATATTACATAGATATTTTTAAAAATATATTTTATAAATATTTTTCGTGAGGTTTTTGAATATATTTTTCATATTTTCTTCTAAATATAGATAAAATATTCAATTAAAATATTTATGCCATATTTTAAAATTAATGTAAGCGCTATATTTTTTCTAAAATATTTGTAAAATATTTATATGAAAATTAAGATTTTTTTCATGCAATCTATTTAATTTGTCAAAATGAACTAAAATTGTTCTTGGTTATTTAGAATGTATAACGTCGATAACTAAAAGTTGAAACATACATAGAGTTGTCTAAAAGGCAAGAACTTGTTTTTTCACACTCACCATACAAGTTAATAATCAATAACTCTGGCATCTTTTAAGGCATACTGAAGGTTTATCAAATTAATCACTATTTTTTAATTGAAGTGTTCTAAATAAAAAAAAAACAAACGTATTTATTATCATTTCATTTGAATAAGCCAATAAAAATGAAAAAGACTCATTCTTAAGTCTAGCCTTGGCTAGTGCCAGGTACAACCCTATGGCTTTTTTCATATCTGCGGTAGTGGCGCTCTCATGGCGTTTTCTTGTGGCCTCCAAAACAATGTCAATTGTATTAGATCATACCATGAATAAAACATCGTACAACATTATCAACACCTACTAATACATTTGGAGCATTTACAATAATTGGAGTGGTAGCTACATTCTAATACTTACGATACTTATTTTTACTTTATTTCATAATATTTGAAAACATTCTACGTACAAACAATTAAACAACACAACGTATTCTAACCTCTATTTGAGGTTATGACGCTTATCTACCGAGATGAATCCCTTAAGCAAATCAACTAGCAATTTATCTGGTAGATGCAGTACATATACGATGCATAAAATTCCTACAATTATATTATTAAACGATTTCTGTACATAGCGATATTGAGCATTCCAATTATCTTATAAATGCCATGACATGTTTAAAGTTTTGCTTACCTCGTAGTCACCACAAAAACTAAAACACACCCCGCAACAATTAATTACACAGTTAACCCTAATCTGCCCTAATCGTATACTATTATAAACTATAACATGTAACGGACAAACGAATGAAAACGTTGATGATACGCACATGCGTGCGCGTATGCATTCTATGTACCTAATCCATAGACGCATAAACAATACTAGATCATATAACACCGGCACCGTAATGAATAGAGGTGTTGTGTTGACGTTCGCAACTTACAAATATTACAAATAATATAATACAAAACGCAGATATATTAATAGAAAAGTTACAGCGCTCAACTTAGATATTAATTAAATCATATTAGATATATATTATCTAATTTAATCTTTAAACTATCATTTTAAATAGGTACATACCTACTTAACACGTATGCATATTTTACCCATTTTATAGTATTCGTCCTACGCACCAAATGTACAAAAGGAAAAATTCAATCTTTTTTTTATATGAAATAAATATTTACAGAAATACAAAGCAAAATATTCTTGCAGAGTTATGAAAAATATATTGAGAAAACATTTGCAATAAAATATTATTAATGCTACATAACATATATATTTTTAAATGTTTTCCTAATATATTTTCTATAATATATTTTATGCATATTATATTAATATAACTAATATTCAAAAAAGATTTAATATTTTTTAAATATTTATAAAATATGAAATAAATATAGTTGGTCACTGGGGTATAAATATTAATTACTTTGTGGCTACTGAGAATGAATTCCACATTAAATGCAAAGATAAACGGCGGATAACATATTGACATTTTCTTTTTTAAACGTATTTTCTAATAGACCGAAAGTTCTTTCTTTCGATAGATTTTTATCATTCCGTCTCAGACGGTTTTATTCACGCTATTAAAATGACTGTTATATGCCTCGGAATCACGATTTTCCGATGATCAACGACCGCATCCATATATAGACGTTCATAATTTACCGAATAAAGTTGAGAGCGTTCGATTCGATTTGTCGACTGCGACACTTCATCATCGTCGCGCGCAAAATATTCCGAAATATCTCTGCCGCTGGCAGATAACGCGATTGCGAGGGGCAGGTGTAGGCTATATGGGTGCCGATGAGTTATGGGATGAGGGGGAAAATCCGCGTTCTCTACTTCCCTAATCACATTTTACTGAACTGCGAGCAACGGCAAGAGATGATGGTAAATGGAAGCGAGGAGTGCACTTCGTTAAAGCTGATGGATCTTAGTGGGAACCAAACGAAATGCTTTTATTTTTTTATTGGTGGTACATATATAAATATCCTGATGTTTGAAAAACAAGATAAACAACTACAATATAATCAATTAAATTTACCCTCTAATAAGCCATGATTTTATTTATCCAAAATATTATCTTAGTCCTCATGTACAATCAATGGCGACTGGTACTAAAGGGCACAAGGGCACGTGCCCACCCAACCACCAAGATAAACGCAGAAATAAATTGTAACAACATGTAATTCAGTGCGTTATTTTATTTTATTATTTTTACGTATTTTTATAACGATGCACAGTGGTTCAGAATGCGAAAAACGCGATCGAAAGTCATATTTTCAATTTCTTCGTACAAAGTTAAAATTGCAGTAATTTATTCTTGAATAGTTGCTCTATTTGATGATATAAATAATATGCATCTTATTTACATAAGTTTTTCTATATTTGCTTTTAAAGTTCAGTAAAACTGAGACGTTTCTCCGTATAGAAATTAGGGTGTAATTAAAAAGACTGTACCACAAGCAAATGCGCTTATTTATTGATGTCATTATAATATTGTTATACATTGCTAAGTGTACTATTAAGTCGCATTACTTATTACACTGGGCAACAAATTTTCGAAAAGTTCATGCTTCCAAGCTGAAAATAGTCATTTCTTAATGAATTCAATGTGCTGAACACGAAAATGACTAAGAAAAAGCTGAATTGGCTACGGGTTTTCTGTAAAATGTACGCATATTTCAGAAAAAGTGTACTTATGTCAATATTATAATACATGGTAAGAAAACATTAGTCTGCTTCTGGCTTTCGACTTCTATTGGCCTGCCGTTTGTAGTGGACTTGTGGAGCATCTCTACTGATTGTCCAACAATAGTCAGCTAGCATTGACGTAGACCATTTGCCTTGGTACCGTTGCTCCATGGTGGCAATGCCCTGGTGAAAGCGTTCGCCGTGCTCATCGCTGACCTGCCCGCAGTTATCAGGAAAGAAATCTAAGTGGGAATCAAGAAAGTGGATCTTTAAGGACATATTGCAGCCGAATTCATGAAACAAGCCAACATATCCTCAACCAGACACTTGTAATTTTCTGCCTGTCATTCCCAGAAGTTTGCTGCCACTTGATAGAATGCATCCCAAACCTGTTTTCTTTACCTTGAAGAAGTTCCTCAAACTGGGGTCTCGGAAGAGCTGTCTAATTTGAGCCCACAAAGATGCCCCTTTAATTTTGGCTCACTGAGTCGAGGGAATTTTTCATGCAGGTACTTGAATGCTGGTCCATTCTTATCCATGGCTTTTACAAGTTTTTGACAAGACCGAGCTTGATGTGTAAAGGAGGAATGATGATTTTGTGTGGCTGTGCCAATGGTGGGTGCTGTAATTCGTTCCTCCAGGCTTAAAAATGCTCTCGGAGGCCAGTCTTTCTTGATGTAGTGCAAATCGATTGCTCTGCTGTCCCACAGACAAAGAAAACAGCAGTACTTTGTATATCCCTGCTGCAAACCCATCAACAGAGATACTACCTTCAGGTCAGAACATATCTGCCAGCCATACTTGCTGTAGTTAATCGTCTCCAGTAGCTGCTTTAGATTGCCGTAAGTCTCCTTCATGTAGACCGCATGTGCAATAGGTATGGATGGAAGCTGGTTCCAATATTCAACAAAACCGCCTTTAGGCTCAGTTTTGAAGCGTCTATAAACAGCCGCCATTCGTGGGATCATGTGCAATACCGAGAGCTTGTAGTAGACCATCAATATCGCAGCAGAACACAAGGCTTTCTTCTTTCTTAAAGAAAGATTCGAAGAGCTGATGGCGAGTGCGAAATGAAGTCACTCGGACATTCTGTTCCAGAAGATTCCACTGTCGAAGTCTTGAGGCCAGTATCTCCGCTTTGCTTTTCGACAGATCCAAATCGCGAACAAGATCGTTCATTTCATCCTGGGTAATTTTATGTGGTGCAGATGTTTCGTCAAAGCACGAAAAGTTATCATCCTTACTGCCACGTTGAGGAGAACTCGCCGACGCATGGCCATCCTCATCGTCTGAACTGATAGAAAAATCTGTAGAAGGTTCTGGAATTGGGAGTCCTTCGCCATGAGAGACAGGTCGCAGAACAGATGGTATGTTAGGGTATTCAACTGTCCATTTCTTCTTCTTGGTGATGCCCCCAGAAGCTGGTGGTACCATACAGAAATAACAGTCGTCAACGTGATTGGTGGGCTCCCTCCAAATCATGGGCACAGCAAATGGCATTGCTTTTCTTTTTCCATTAAGCCACTGTGAAAGTTTTACGGCACAAGTGCGGCAGCATACGTGTGGGGCCCAGTCTTTGTCCTGGTCGCCTATCTTGCAACCAAAATACAAATGATACGCTTTCTTAACTGTTGCACTGATGTTCTTTTTCTGTGCAGCAAATGTCACTTCTCCGCAAATATAACAGAAGTTATTTGCACTATTAACACAGTTACGAGGCATTGCTACTGTTTAGTTACTTTACACTATGCAATCACTTGTGTATGCTAGAGCTTCGAAAAAATGCGCGAATGAACGGACATTGCACGAGTTATTGTCACGTCGGCCATTTATAATAAACTATAATTAGCTATTGCTTGATATTGCGCAATCAATTTCGCAACACTCTCAATGGAAACTTACAGCAAATGCTGCATTAACTCTTTGCATGAAGGGTGATACAATATGACGCAAAATTTCGTAATTCTCACTAATTGCATTACATTATGCAATAGCATTAACAATGGACAAAACGTCAATATCTCTGGAACGTGAGCCAATAACTTTTTTCAATGTGATATTCGTGTTAGACGTTGATTCATTGGGCTGGGTATTTCACCTAAGAAGCTTTCACTGTTGACAGTGTTATTGAATAATGTTACCTGTACAAGAAAATTAAAAATTGTTCGTAACAGTAATGGATATAAAATTTGTCTTAAGTAGGGATTAAGTTTAGTTCTACACAACCCTACACGGTAATTACCTCATTTATGTGTAAATTAGCTATTTGCTTGTAATTCAAGAGAATTGCTGCCAATATATGCCTATTCAAAACATATAAAAGAAAACCCCACTTGGTACCCGATCAGTTGAGACTCCACTTTGAGTCGAAACTTTATGCAGATTATTCTGTGCGCTATTTTCGAAATTCCTGACGTTAGAGTGGTTGTAAAATATTGTGCTTTTGTGGCAATAGTTTTTTGGAAAAGTTGTAACATAATGGACGCGAAGAAAATAAGTCGATTGGTATTACACGAAGTCGCTATGAAGAATGATGATAAATCGACTGAAAGTAAGAAACGAGCAATGTATCGGTTATACTTGATACATACGGGCTTGCGAAGAAGATAATCAAGTAAAAATATTTTGTATTGGTTGAACACATGTTTTTTCCAAGATATTTTCAATATGGGAAATCGTCCAATAGAACATCAAGTGTTTTTATGAAAAAGCATGTTTGGCTGGCTACAAGAAGAATTTTTTTTCCTGAATTTGTTTACTGCGATCGACCATCAACTTCGGGTATTCGAGGTCGTCCTTCAAAGAGTTTTGCTGAAAGTTCTGTTGTTATAAAAAGGCGTAAAACCGAGGAGCTCAGAGAAAGTGCTTCCGTGGAAGAACTTGTGCATGCTACTGCAATTAAAGTACGAGAAAGTCGAGATAAAAGTACTGCAGATTTGATAATTGAAAGTACTTCAACTACACCAACTAGAGGCAAACATATGATGGAAAAATTGAGGAATCTCGAACAAGAACAAAATGCCATAACACCTGAAGAGGCTTTATCATTTATTATCTCGGGTGGTTTTACGAAGCATATGCTTATTAGAGCAACAGCTTTACATACAGCTTGAAAATTTTACTAAAATAAAACATTGTTGAAATAGCAAAAACACGTTTACATGAAAAATATACACATATCTGAGCAAACATGTGAAGTGGTTTGCAAAATTATAAATAAAAATTTGAAAGTGAAGGTGTAAAAGATGACAGCATATTCTGACTTCTTTAGTGTCATTGAGGCTAATTGACAAATGAAATCATGTATTATGGCAAATCCTCGACCATCTTCTGTTAAATTTTGCAGAGCTTTAAGAATGCAATTGATACGTGAAACTGAAGCAATCGCTAAAAATGAAAAATTATATATACCTAACATGTCAAATTCAATGCATTAAGGGGTGCTTTTGATAAACAGATACTTTGAATTTGCAAACTAAACTGTATAATTTGTGTAAAAAAGATATTTTTCGTACTTGTATTAAGTGATATCAATTTTTCGCATTTAAGGGTTGTATTTTAGGGTAGGTTTTACAAATACGGGTTTTTTATGCATAATTTCAGATTCAGCATACCCAAAAACATATGCTTACTAAACTTTTAATGTAACGGATAACCTCGCAAAAAAAGGGGCTGGAATGCCTTTTGTAGGGCCTTGAACCCTTCTGCGGGTTAAGTAGCAGTACAATACTGAAGAAACTAAAAATAGAAATGGAGCAGAGAAAATCCAGATTGGGAAAATCTGCAGGGAATGAGGCAAAGCAAAATTCTTCTGGGAACTTATAACCAGAAGAGGTTTACAGAATGCATCAACCTGAGTAAGAACAAAGTTCGTATTTTAACAGGAATACTTTCAGGCCATTGTAGACTGAAAGGACACCTGACTAAGCTTGGATTGAAAAAGATCCTGAATGCAGATCTGTGGGGAACAGGAATGAAACACCCATCCATCTCTCTCAAACAGCGTAGCACTGTGCAACTCGAGGGCATTTCACCTGGGAGCATGTGAAATCGAAAGAGGGAGACTTACCTAGACTGGGGCCCTCTGACATCCTACACTTTCTAAAAGAAAGAACTAGCAGCAGAATAGGGACACATAAATCTGTTTAGGTCGCAGTTAACACCACCCTTTTACTTACATACATACAAACTTTTAATGTAAAATTTGTGAAAACTAAAGAGTAAACACGTTTTCGCTTTCTGAACCACCGTGCGATGGTCTCTTTCCGATGTATCTATTTGGAGTAAGAATCGGACGGCTTAAGGATTTAAAGCATATCGCAGAGAGGGCAAAAAAACACGAAAATTCCGTTTCTCACATGAATGCATGCGTGGATTTTAATGTTCTAGGCAAAGTGGACATACGTGAATAGTTAGACAGTGCTTATTTCCGACATAAAATTAAGTACAACGAAGATGTGGGAAAAAATCGTCATATTTTGCGTCGGTTAATTATGTGTATAAAAAACTGTGAAATCTTATCCTATGTTGGACAGCGTAAAATTGAAAAGTGAACTTTCAGTAATTTATGAACACGAGGACATATGTGACGTAGATGTAGGTGGTGTTTTGCCGCTTTCAGTGTTCATAACAACACAACAACATTAAAAAAAAGTTTAAGGAAACATATAAATGTTGGAAATATTATTTGTGCAACCCCCATGTCGACGGCAGAATGTGAACGATGTTTTTCCACCCTCAAACGCATTAAAACTTCTCTGAGAAGCACAATGTCAGAAGATCGACTGAACGCATTTTTACAACAAAGTAGTAGATGTCTTTTCTAGCATGAAAAATAGGAGAATGGATTTTATGTTTCTTATATTGTGCCCATCCTCTTTCATAACTCACGAGCCGCCACTGTTATTTCTTAAAATACTGCTGATGTAACTACTAGTTTTTGTCACTTCTAATAAAGAAAGTTTGCCCATGTCTGGTTTAAAATATAATAGCCCCTATATAGATCTTCCTACGCGTCAACTACAATCACTTCTGCCCCGGGGTTCTGCTTTCATCTTTCGTGGAAATTTATCGTCTACTTACGCCGGACGTTAAATTACAATAAGGACCCACGCACTGTTACAGTCGTGAGAGCATAAACACGATTGGCTGAAAGGGAGAAGGCTCGGTCGTCACACGATTATAGCGATTCTCAGTTGGCATGTTTCATTTAACGTGGGACTGCTTGACGACCTTGACGTCACGTAATCCGAATTCTGAAAATTACACCTACGATATACGAGAGACAAAGGGAGCGAGATATTTCAGCGTTTCGTTGAACGAAAAGACGGTAGAAACAGCGATAAGTTTCACAGTCGCATTCAGATCTTACATACAAATACAGCAAATTAATTTATCCTCAGTACAGCCTTGATTTATTTATTCAAAATATCATGTTAGTAGTGATAAATAAAATACATCTATCATGTATATGTACTGTATTGATTTAATGACACTCAAAAATGTTTACAATGAATCATAAAGTTTTGATTATCAAATCATACTTTAGAAACGGTGTAAAATTAGAAAATGGAGAGTGGTTGTACTACTCTTTGCAGTCATGTACAGAAGAATTTCGGGGAGAATGTCTAAATTTTCCAGTAACATATGACAGTTTGCGGCAATTGATACAGGAATCAATGGAAAAATCCCGTGAAAAAGGGTCTGTGTCCCGAAAAGTGTTAGATCATTAAAACTGACAGAAGAAAATATAGCATATGCTGAGGAGCGAATAACTCAATCACCTAAGAAATGGATTCTCGTCGTCAATTCCCTCAAATCAAATAGACCAACCATTCATATCTTCCTTACGGTAAAAATTGTGAAAATGAAATTATAAATATAATAAGGGAGTTATTCCTGAAAAAAATACATCATAATAGTGTTTTAAGTAAAAGAAAACAAGCCAGTTGCTTAGGTAAACAAGTAAAGAAAATAAAATGGTACGTTCCATTCTTTGTAAGAAGTACGTCCGCTTATGCTTAGAATATCTATTATATTTTACTCGGCGATCTTGCCTTAAATTAAGTTCATTTATTATACAACGAATACTAGTGAGTCAGTTTGCTATACGTCACGACCGTGTTGCAAATTTCTTGTTCGTCAAACGTAAACAACCGTTAGGTTATTTAACTGTCAAACACTTTTGACAGGTGAATAAACAAACTCTAAAAATAACATTTACCGTTAATATAGTGATGACTCTTTTGCAAATCAGGATTTAAAGTGTTTAATCATGATAGCAGTGGAAAAAAATAACAAAAGCACAAGTGAGTAAATAAATTTAATCGCACCATTATCGCTTAAAGTATTCACAGTAAACGATTAGTATGCAAGTTTTCTTCTATCCAAACCAGTCTCTCTGATTTACTACTTCTGAATTTCGTTTCCAATATGTTGTACACCAAGTACGTCAAATTTCCAGACTAATATAATTCAATCCGCTTTATACAATTGTATGCATCCTCTGATTTGCCATATTTCATCTATCGTTTTGTAACAAACTTCCTTTTCTTTGAGAACAAATAATATCTACCACAACAATGTGTTTCAACCATAGAAATGTCTTTTTCTTTAAGAGCACTGTTCAAAATGTTTAATGTGTTATGTTAGTCTGAAAAATGTATGTGAAAGAACCACTTCTGTAAACAATATTTGTATATACTCGCTATTTTCGTACATGTCATAAATTGTTATTCCAATAGCACATTGACAATGAGTAGAATAATCAATTTTTACAACATTTATTTCGTATGCATTTTCGTTTTGGGTTAGTGGATGTAATTCCTTGTTTACTCATGGATGAAATTTTGCTTATGTTTGCAACATGAATGGTTAGAACACTGGTTACACTCTAAAAACGAAATACTGTAAAGAATATGATTAAAAATATATGGATTTTATACTTCTCGCACGAAAGTTAACGGGAGTAATGGCCCGTTGTTCTCGCGTTCTGCGTTGAAATACACAATTAATGAAACTATTAACTCCTTCGATTGTTTACACAATGGTTTCGATATGGTTTAGTTGTAATAACTACTTATTTTAAATAAATATATACCCAGTATAAACGCAAATTTCCACACTTTACTGCAAATGCAGAATATAACCCTTTGACAGTTGACAGCTATAACTAAATTGGTGGGAATACATGGGAAGATGTGACAAACATGCAATTTGAAAAGCAGTAGGCACCAACATAGTATCTTTAATTGAACATGACTAAGTTATATGTTAGTTAGTTATTTTAATAATATGGTATTGCATGTCCCGAATTTGCAAGTAATGACGTACCTCGTCTGTTATAGTAAATGAAGTATAATTCATGTGCGCTGTGTTGTGTTATATTTTCGTCGATGTAAAATCACAAGAATACCTGAATAATTTTGCGTTAGTTAAGTTGGGGAATGTAAACAAGTGACCCATGTATGTACACTTCTCGCAGGAAAAATCGGGACACCAGCAATCGAGAATTTTAAAATTTGTTGAGTGTAAATGCAGCTTTAAACAGAAATATAAATGTATAGAGAGAAAAAGGTTTATACATTGAATATAAACACGGAACAACAACAATCGGAACTGAAAGGGTTAAAACGGCAGTATTACAATGACGTTTGTTGTAATACGAGTAGAAACTTGAATTCAATGTACGAGTCTTAGATCATATACAGGATGATTCTCAATATATGCGACAAACTTTAAGAGCTGATTCCTGAAGTTATTTTGATCATAAAAGTTCATATACATATATGTCCAAAACGGTTTGGTTTTAAAATTATTGAATGTTTAATAATAAAATTATGAACTATGACTTACACGGTATAATATCACAGTTGGTTCTTCAAAAACTATTGTGTTGAGAAGGAATTGTTTATTTGTCATTTCAATATTCGTCAATAGTTGTCAGAGTATTCATTCAGTTTATTGTCAGTTTCTGTTTTCTAAAATGAATTAAACGAATGCTGAGATGAGTGATATGCATTTCGTTTACGGTCTTGCCAATGGAAATTCGCGTGCTGCTAGACGTCTTTATGAAAAACGATATCCGAACCGTATCATCCAGCATCATTCAATATTTGCCCGTCTTCACCAACGTCTTAGTGAAACGGGAAATTTAAAAAAAACGGACGACTGATAACGGGCATCCATCTACAGTGAGAACGCCGCAAGTTGAAGAAATAGTAGTAAATGAAATTGAGCAACATCCTACTGCAAGCACCAGAAAAATTGCGTTTGCTTTAAACATTAGTCAGGCCACAGTTTGGAGAATATTGAAAGATCAACTGTTGTATCCATATCACATTCAATGGGTGCAGGCACTTTTGCCGGCAGATTTTCCGCAAAGAGTGGCCTTTTGTCAATGGATGCAACACAATATCGCACAAAATCCTGACTATTTGACTCAAATATTCTTCACCGACGAGGCTACTTTCTCTAGAAACGCGATTATTAATTTTCATAATAATCAAATATAGGCTGAAGAAAATCCGCACGAACTAGTGAATGCCCGTCATCAACATCAATTCTCTGTCAATGTGTGGGCCGGAATTGTTGGAGATCACTTAATAGGTCCACATTTTTTACCGATGCGGTTAAATGGCGAGGTATACGCAATTTTCTTGAAGATGAGCTACCACTACAGCTGAAGAAGTTCCGTTGCAATTAAGATTACAAATGTATTTTATGCATGACGGTGCTCCAGCGCATTTTAGTTTGTTGCTCGCGAGTTTTTGGACAATACGATCCGATCGGTGGATAGACGGGGAGGTCCACAACCGTGGCCTCCTCGGTCTCCAGACTTAATTCTTTGGACTTTTTCTTGGGGGTCACCTTAAATCTTAGTTTATACGACTCCGATTGAAAATGTCGATGAACGGAGAAATCGTATTATCGCAGCTTTTCAAACAATTCGAAATACCCCTGGTATTTTAGAACGGACTCGCCAGTCAATACGACGGAGGATAGAAGCTTGTATTGCAGTTGGGGGCGGTCATTTTCAACAGTTAGTATAAGTTAATTTTGTTTTACTAATTATTTTTTAATTTATAATAAAAACATTATTATGTTACTTACTATTAAACTTGTACAACTTTAGAACTAAGCGATTTTTGATATATGTTCTTATGAACTTTTATGATCAAAATAACCCTAGAAATCAGCGCTGAAAGTTTGTCGCATACATTGAGAATCACCCTGTATAATTTACAGTTTATTTAGTACCTTTTGTTTAATTCTATCAATGCCCAACTTTACTACTACGATACTACTTACCTACATATTGCCTACAATTTTAACGCATCTCTTTAGCTTTCTGGATATATCCAGTATTTTTAATACACAGAAAAATAACTTTTAATTCGAATACCAAGAACTTGGCAATAAAATTGCGAGTGATCAACACGTTTCAATAATTGTTGCTTCCCTTTTAGAAAGAAAAAAAAAAACTGAAAGGATTTTACTTATTCAAAGAGGGATTTGTATTTGTGCAAAAAATATTATAAGAAAGTATTATCGATACAAAAAAAGTAGATCTCCCGTCCTTAAATAAAAATATATATTCTGCCGTAAATATTGATTTATCCCAAAACGTTCCAGAATAGATATTTATATCTTTGCCCGTACATAAGACACGGTAGATATTCCCCCTCATCTTCAGGGGATACTCATAGAGAATTAGATGATAAAACAGATTACATAAGTTGAAGACTTCGCCAGGGTACTCGTTCGAAATTAAATTTTCATTTACCAATCTCTTCGACGCTGTTCTAAAATCGAGTTTTATAAAACTGATTATCATTTCGTTCCATAATCTGCGCCTCCTCTCTAACTCCCAATGACTTTCGAGGGTGTGAGAAGAATATATCTCGGAGGGCAAAAGGGTAAAAGGGACACACGATATTTACTTCGCAGAAACAAATACACCGAATTATCAAGAGTCTTGATATTCATGTTTGTGTATACATAAATATAAGCTAGAGGTGGAATTAATTAGTTTGTGTCCTTGCTAGGTAGATCGGTTCTTGCCCCTTGGGTTCGAATAAATACCTGAATGTTTTAAGGGCAATTGTGTCTAGCGTGGAAATTGTATATTATACTTTAATAAATGTTGTTTACATGCAAGTAAACAGCTTTCGTTAATTTGTTAGAGATTCTGTATTTTATTATGTGACATTCTGGTGGATGTGAATGTTGAGAATGTTGAGCTACGTTCTAATTTTCTTTTATTCTTTCAGTATGATGTATGAAAAAACCGAATTCGTCTTATATTCAGTATTCTGAACACGTTATAGGACGCATCATTTATTTATATGGAACCGTTGAGGATTCCGCTGTCAACCTTTTTGCCAGAAAAAAAGAAATTCGAGATCTTCTCTTATACAGACAATATTACCTTTGTTCTAATGCTTCTTCCTATTCCATTATTTATTTTTTTTAAATTACTGAATAAATAAAATTTTCCTCCATCTATATTATTTTCTAGTTTTTTTTTTGTTTCTGGTTATTTTATTTTGAGATGGCATATGTACACTTCTCACAGGAAAAATCGGGACACCAGCAATTCCGAATTTTAAAATTTCTTGATTGTAAATGCAACTTTCGGAGAAAGTATTCACTTATCATAGCCATAAATCACTTAATTATGTATATTACTGCGATCAAAGGTAAGGACTAGAAATTTAAACTGAAAAATAAATATATAGAGAGAAAAAGGTTTTATGTATAGAATAAACAAATCGGAGTTTCGGTAGCAGCGTTTCCTTTAGAAATATCAATGAAAAAAAAATACATAACAAAAAGGACTCTTGAACAGACGGCTTCATTTAGAAATATATATGTATTTAACTTGTTTGATGTTATGTAGAGATAATTCTTTTTTAAGAGAACATGTGGTGATGGGATTTTATTATTTAATATTATATTACTTGTTAGTGCTATTTTGATATTAGTTACTTACTTGGATTTATGCTCGCGAGTATTAGTTTAGCAATAGACAATATGTCAGTCAGCCTCCTCAGTTTTGGGATAATGTGATTTATTGACTACACTATTATTGATGTATTAATTACTATTGTTGTTTAATATTCTTAAATATTGTATTATTATAAAGTTTTCTTCTATCTATGAAAAATTACCAAAACCAGGTTTAAGATTATTTTAAAAATTCTTAATAAAAGCAATTAAGTTCAAAGAAATTATTTATTTTTATGAACCCTCCGTTTATTGTATTTTCAGGAAATATATCTTAGCTATCGCCGATGTAATCTGACGTCGTTGATCTATTTTCTTGAAATAGGCGCAACACTGGTCTCTTTACAAACTGTCTGTCTGTAGCACAGGTTTATTAACAATTATTTAAATATTATTGGATTTATAATACATAACAAACATTGTAAGAAAGCATATTGTTCGTCAATCTCAGTTAGTGCTAAAATATTGTTGAATTTGATACATTTAATACTTTTTCGTTGCTACTGCCCGAAGCTGTGTTACAGACCAAAGGTGTTGGCTATATTTCAATAAAATAGAACGACATTGGATTACACAGGCGATAGTTAAGATATATTTCTTGACAATACGATAAACGGAGGGTTAATAAAATAAATAATTTCTTTGCGAAACAAATTGCTTTAAAAATGTGGTAAATAATCTTAAACTGTTTTTTCGTAATTTTTTAATACATAGAAAAATATTTTGTAGTAATACGATATTTAAGAATACTAAAAAACAACAATAATGAATACATCAATAATAGTGTAATTAATCAATGTGAAAATCACATTGTTCAAAAATTCAGGAGGCTGATTGACATATTGTCTATTGCTAAAGTATTACTTGCGGGCATAAATCAAAACTAAGTAACTAATATCGTAGTAATAGGTAATATAATTTTAAAATCTCATCGCCATGTTTTTTTTTTAAAAAAGAATTATCTCTACATAACATCAAACAAGTTAAATACATATATGTGTATTTCTAAATGGTGCCGTCTACTCAAGAGGCCTTTTATTTGTTATGTATTTTTTTTTGCATTAATATTTCCGTATTCGGTATTTATGAGGAAACACGGCCACCAAAATTCAACGTGTTTATTTAATGTATAAACCTTTTTCTCTATATATGTTTATATTTCTGTTTAAATGTTTAGTCCTTCCATTTGATCGCAATAATATACACAAAAAAGTGTTTTTTTGGCTTTGATAAGTGCATATAACCTCTGAAAGCTGCATTTACACCCAATAAATTTTAAAATTCACGATTGCTGGTGTCCCGATTTTTCCTGGGATGTAAATATGTACCGAACTTCTCGCAGGCATGGCCATTTCGTAATCCTTTTAGATTAGAGGATTAGAAACATTTTTTCCAAATAATATTGTTAAAATTCTACCATATGTACTAATAAACATGAAATAAGCAGAATATATATTTTTAATAAAACCGTCGATTCAATAGTCCTTGGTATTGCTACAGTTTTTTATAAGGATATTTTCTCGTTTATTTTATTGCATGCATTTTCTTATCATCTAACGAACACGCCGTATCGTCATCGAAATGCAATGTATTTTATTATTTCATGTATAAAGCTTTTTTCTTTCTATTGATGTTTCTGTTTAAACTTTGAATCAATTCATCCTGTTGAAATGTAAATACGTTCCCAGAATTCCCTTATTTACACCAATAAAAAAATTAAAATTTTCAAATGCTGGTGTCCTGATTTTTCCTGCGAGAAATGTACAATATATTAAATTTCTCTTTTTGTTTCATTTATTATTATCAAATAAAATGACAGCAGTACCTATTCTAATATTTAGCAATAACTTAATCCTAATTACTATAACCAATAGTAATTAAATTAAAGGTTTATATTTTAAATATTTATTTATATACCCAACTATGCTAATAGCTATAATTTAACACCAATTTTGGCCACTAAAGAGTATGGAGTCTACATTTATAAATACCTAGATATCACCCTACTAACTATGTAAATACCATGCTGTAAGCTATCTTACTCTTTAACAGCATTACTAAGCAATTCCCACCATTCGACAGATCTGTTTGCGCTGCAGCCAATTTAACCCTTTAGCTAATGCCCTAACTTCCGTACACGACCGCCACTCATCAGTGAGTAGACATTCAAATAAAACATGCCCAACTGCATCTACCCCACCACATTCACAATACGAATCATTAACCCTCCCTCCCAATTCTACATAAAAATGATTTAAAATTACCGTGACACCAATTCTAATCCTCATTTCCCTAAAACGTGTAACGTTACCGATTAATTTCCAGTCCACCTCCCATTAAAAATAGCATCTCAGCTATCCTGCCAATCATTATTAAATTTATCCCTAAACTTAATTCTCTAATTTCTCTAATTATAGCCTCGGGACACCACCACCTTTTTCACTAATTGATTCGTCCACTCCTTACCGATTGTAACCACGTAGGCCCTAGTTCAAAAAAGTTGTAGTGTCTCCCTTACGCAACATATTCCAAGTATCTAATAAAAATCAGTGGGATTCTTTAAATTCCCTAACGCCTCTAATACAGATAAGCTATCTGTTATAATTCACTACTACTACCTGCCTTATTGCAACTAATTCTGCCTGACAATTATTGCAATGATCCCCTAATTTAAACTTTTAATTATATAATAATAATAATAAATACATATATATAATATAATAATATAATAAATAATGCTTTATGTGCTATTTTGAAAAAGAATTTAAGAAAAATAACAATAGAAACAAAAATAAATATAAGCACAACCTCAGGGCGAGACTCGGTTACATAAGTTAGTTATGTCACTGTTTATGTCTAAACCTGTGCAACAAATTCAAAGAAAATTTGAAAGACATGCTTATGCTATACTTAAATCTAAATTCTGTGAATGCTTTTGCTGCTGTCTATTTTGAATTGGGGGACCGAACACAGTTTTAGTGTGGCAGGTATATTGTTATATTTTTTGCAGATTCCGTACATAAATGACCTTTCGAATAGAGTTAGTTTATGGGACGGCGGTGAAATGAGTCTACGGAACCGAGTGATTAGATTGTGAACGTCAGTTCTAAATCGTATTTTACAATACAAATATGGTGGAGATTTAAATAGCAAAATTTCATGACACAAGGTTAAAGTTTGTAGATTCCTTTCTATTTTCCATATTAAGCCAACCACTATCAATATATTTCATCGCCCCTATTATAAATAACAAAAGTCGCCCCTGTACCACCCTCACCCTTCGACCCATACGTAAAAATTTCTAACCCCACTCCAAAAGTGAATATACTGGTAATATACCCGAAATGATGCACGCCGCGTCTGTCGAAATAGACTAATACGCGTTGGCGATCTTATGACTTATGCTGACGACGTTGTCATCATCTCTGCTAATGTCACATGATTTGCGGTAAGATTTAATGATTGATTGAATATGTTGAGCAAACATATATATTTTATAAATGTTCTCTTTTTGTGGATAAAATGGCATAAATCTGAATTATAAAATAAAATATTTCGATTGGATGGAATAAGCAACTGCCGCCTTGATTTCTAAACTAATAAGCTTCCTGTATCTTAGAGATATAGAGCGTCTCAGTGAGAAAAGAGAAATGCAGTCGAACATTTATTACAATTTATTGGTTTTTTGTCATTGTTATCAATAAATTTTTGTAAACTCTTGGATTTTCTTTTTGGTTTTTAAAACAAACGTCTTAAGTTGGCAAACAACAAAAGTTTTAGCTATTATATCGAATCCATCATTATATGAGTCATAGCTCTTTTGTTTTTCATTTTAAGGTTATACTATTATAACAATATTGCATATAGAAAGTGATTTTCTATCAATTGGTGTCCATTTAAAAAAAAAACAAAGTTATCTATTATATCTCGTAAACATGATTTTCAATTGTTTTTCTGATTACACGATTGTAATCAGCGTAGAAAAAACCGACATTTTTGATAATTTAACCAACAACTAGTTGCAATATTAACAAAGTTAGCAATAGTCGCCGATAACTTTGAACAGTCTGTAGACATCGTTATACAGGGTGTATCAGATATAGAGGTAAATATAATAATATGTAGCAGCTGTAATCATATACAATCAAAAAGTCTTAATGCACAGAGGGTCTATCTGTAAGCATTAACGAGAAAAAAAATATTTTATAAATGCCGTGGGCTAGAGCCGCACCTGTGCCCAACATAAATGCTGTCCCGAGTGTACCCCCACATACCACTATTATTCAGCCATTACCGCTGTTAGTTTTGTGCGGATCGCCGCTTGGAGTGCAAGCCACTTCGAACATTTTATTTAAATTCTTCCCGTCTTGAAAAAACGATCCTTTTCAGGACCATCATGATTTCATATAAAGAAAATCGAAGCTTGATGCATAGGCAAAAGCGCGGCAGCTATAGATTCATTTTCGCGCGATATCATAGTAAAAAGGCGTGTTTTGCAATTTTCTGTATCTACATTTATTTCTATGTAATTCGATTCAATTCATTTGCGTTATATGATTAAATAAATCCAAACGAAAAACTCAGATTCATGTGGTACCGTTTATTAACAACTAACTCTCGATTCGACAAAGCAAAAGAAAAATATTTACGTTTTTGTAACTACTGAAGTCGCAATATCGATGAAACTCGAAGTCTTATCAGGATATTAAAAATATACTTTGTTGTAGACTTACGTAGAATGCTCTTAAAAAAAAGGAATGTTTATTTTAATAAAAGAAGAAATTTAAAATGCCTCAGTTTTGCTATTTTACAAGGCCTTTATTTATTCAGAATGACGTTAAATGAACTTACGGCATACTATTAAAATAATATATAATGAGTGCAATGTATTTATACATAATACCACGTTTAGCGGTGTTTAACATGACGTTTCCTTCATCAGGCCCGGACTAAGAATTTGTCTCTAAATTTTACTTTTTTTTATTTTTTAATGATGAAATCCGGTTTTCGGTGGGTTTGTGTTTTATATGTCGTGTAGTTAACACCCAAGTAAAGTTTACTTTTTTATTTGATACACCCTGTATGTATAAAGCGCATGTTGCTGTTCGTAGTAAATGTGGCTTCTGCTGTATATTAAGTATTTATGTTTGTTATAATTCACAATATATTTTAACTTATTTTTTGTATATCAGCCCAAGCGCAGCTAACTTATGTTTACCTCTTTGTGATTCATTTAAATGTAAATTGTGTGGTAAATAAATAAATGCATGAAAACAAATCAATAGGAAAGCCACTTTTATATAATAATAGAACACATCAATCGCTTTCAGGCATCGAGGAACTGCAACCCTCGTAGTCACATTGCACGACCACGTCGGCCGCATTGGAAGCATCCTGGTGCGCCAGTTGAAGCGCCGCGACGCCCTGCGTCGCCAACGGGAAGCCCATTGTGATGTCATCACAGTCAACCTCCGTAAACGTGAGTGCATAATCAATACTCCTAGCGCCGTAGATTAGGCGCTATGGCGCGCACCTCGTGGTGCCCCGCGTCCGAGGACGCCTGCGTCGCGATGCGAGGCGCCGCGACGCTCCATTTCGACGTCGCGCGTCGGCCGTACGAGCAGCAGGCGATCACCTCGCGTTGTTCGGCCGATTATACAGTCGTGTCGATACGATCGAGCGCGGAAGACTATGTTCCTCGCCGTGACAGTCTTTCTCTTATCGTTTCTTCGTCACGACAGGCTCAAATAAATAATATTATGCACCGATGAGTGCGTTCATAAACACGATAAAACGTGCCACCGCTGCGACTTCTACGAGTTCTGGAAGTTCTCGTAAGTGAAACGTTTTGTTTTGTTTTGAAAAGTGTTTCGTTCGTTGTAGTAACTTCGAAGTTAGTTTAGTATTGTATATAATGCGTTTGTCATGCGCAGTTTTCTTTAAATACGTGTATCTGTATATATGTATTTAGGGGCTTGCAGATTAACTCCGGTATTCTATTGCTTATTTATGTTGAAGTGAGACGTTTCACTTAAAACACATGATGGAGAGTTAGACGTTGTATTATTATAGCGGGTGTTCGACAAATCATCGGCATGCTCCATGTCATTTTTTTTTAATAATGACAATGAATTGTCTAGCTTTTTTTTGCATTATAGATAGTGTCCTCTGTATACACTTATTTTAATGTTATTATCCAAAAAAAAAAAAATGGTATATTTTTACAGGTATCGAAATGATTCATAATTTTTTTATTTTTAAATTTTGTAACAGGAATTCGATTTTGAAACTTATAAAAACATCATGTCAGGTTGAGAATGCATTTTTTAT